>JANHFX010027401.1:9247-50755 GCA_027560015.1 Chloroceryle amazona
CGAGCCTCTCACAATGGGTCCTGGGCAACTGCTACTGATGACTTGTTAGCAGCCCGTGAGCAATGACACAGAGAGTAGAGAATACACAGCTTTGCTTCTAACCACATAACGATAACTGGTCCCGGCCCCTCCAACTATGACACTCTGTTATTTGTCAGGTCAGCTACTCCTTATTTAGCACCAGCCACAGATTTGCTAAAGGTGCACTGAGCCAGTGTACCAACAAGAAGCTGCTTCCTTCCACCCTTTCCCTTCATGCTGTCAGTCACCTCACCTGACCTCAAAAGATGAATACACTGTTTGAAGTCCCAGAAGCTGGGGATTGTTCTGACCCTTACTTGAACTATTTTTGCTGTTGAGTAGCTCTAGGTGTCTCCTCACTGAGTGTGAAGGATCATTTAACTTGTGTTTTGAAGAAGAGGTGTGTTAGAGCCTCAGTCTCATTTGAAAGTGGAACTTAAATTTATATCTAACTTTAGGCATTTCAAATTATATGCATGAGCCAGTGTTTGCAGCTAATCCTTACAGCCAAGAGAGACAGGCTTCTAGAAGGCAAAATTATCCCAGATGCTACCACTTACCAGCTGTTTTATTTGTGCCTTGTTCCTACGGTGTTTTTCCTTGTACTTATGGCATGCATTTAGCTTATGTAGTAATAATGTGGACTGAGGTAGAATTACAATTAAAAATTACAATGAAATCAACGATGTTCAATGTGAGTCCTCCAATATAGTTGATAACTATACACATATCTTCTACATTTTTTTCCTTTTAGCTCATTATCTTATTTTTATGATTTTCCTAATTAGTCTGCTGACGGACCGAGTGTTAGATTAGGAGAACACAAAGGTATTAAAACTGAGCTAAATATAGCTGTTACTGCATCATAATACTTTGAAGAAATGTTCAAAATGAGAATCAGGAAACCATATAAGAGTTCATTAACTGGAAAAATATACCCAATTTTTAGCTCTTGCCTTTGCTAGTAATGTCGTCATTGAATATATGAATTTAAAGCAAGATAAAAATATTGGGAAATTGCATGGATATTCTTTACAATCCTAGGAATGAACATGATGGAGAAACAGCATAAACCTTTTAAAGAGAAGGGGAAAAAAAGATAAAGGAATCACACTATGCTCCATGCATTGGTTTCCACAGAAACAACTAGTTTCTAATTCCTATATTTAATTTTTGTATTCAGTGCAGTCATGTCCATAAAAATCTGGAACAATGCCTAAGAGTGAACCATGACATAAAAGTGATGGAGGCAATAGCTAATTTTGTGTCTGTCCCGAGACTCAGATCGATAGTGGAACAATATCTGGCTCCTTTAGTCTTCAGGGAGACATATGCTTGTCAGCAGCAATTGCACACAGAAGGAGAAAAGCTTATCTGACCTATTTTTCCACCCCCATGCACCTTTTGCAGTAGAAATCCTATTTTACATGTCAAGATTTCTGAAGGAGTTATCTGCCAACATCCTGCTTTCCCTATCCCACAACAAATTATTCACTGGTTGAATTTTCACTTTATTCTCTTTGCCAAAATATACCAAGAGCTAGTTTTGCAATGTTTCAATAAAGTCCCTTTGCAATAATGTGAAATTGTTGTGGGGCTTTGCATCCAAGGTTCTGATGTAGCCAATTAAAGGGATGGAATCTATTTATGAAATCTGGATCCAGATTTAAATCCTGAACACCCTTAAACTTGAAATAACACTGTCAGGACAGTGACTTCCTTTCAGTCAGCTCTGAATTAACTTCAGAATAGGGAGCGGGGCTGTGAAGAAGTGAACTTTGGATATTTAGCCAGCAGTTAAAAACACCTAGTCTCAACCCACAGACAGATGTAAATTAGCATAAATACTTAATGGAAATATGAATTAAGAAAGAAACATAACATTCAGTCTGGATTTGTTGGGTGAGGAACCAGAAAATCCTAGAGTTCAGTCAACTTTTCCAGGGACAACCCAAAATATCTGAGAATGTGAGTTCTTCAAAATTCACCAAAGATCCTTTTGTGTTACTGTGATGTTGTGAAGAATCATGTCAATAACTTTGAGTGGGAACAGGAGGCTCGTCCAAAAGTAGTGGGTGCTCAGATGGCAGAGCTGCCTTTACATTCCCTCTTGCGCAGGGAACATGTTGATGCCCATAAAGTGACGTTGAGAGGAGATTCATGAATGAGAAACAGAAGAATGGGAATGGTGTGCATTGGAGGTGTTTTCTATCCCCTAAGCCAGAACATCTTCCGCAGGCTGCCTCTGCTTTGTGAGCAGCTTGATTTGGCTGCCAAACAGCTTCCAGTTAGGAGAAGAAAGGAGGGTGATTTCATCAGCTGTGCCAGCTGCCAGCTCAGCTCTGCTCAGGAACCAGCCTCGTATGTCCCAGGACTCTCAGAAGAAAACAACATTGCAACTTTCCATTCTTTTTCTCACTCCTTTTGCCCACTTCAGTTTTGAAATAGTGAACTTTCAGGCTCACTTACCCTCATCAAGAAATTTCTCACCCAGAAGATTACTGTTAGCTCTAATGACAGTTTTCTTTGTATTTGCACTCACCAGATGCGAAACATGTTTTGATCTGTTTTCTCATTATGAAAATGCTTTCACTTATGATGCCCAGCAGGAAGACAGACGATTAACTTCAAGTTTGTAGGTGGAATTAATTTTTTCTTTTTGAAAGTGATTACCAAGACGAGCAAAACAAAAAGACATTCTTTCAAGAGTCAGTTCCCAAATATTGCAGGTCACACTTTCAGAAAAGTCTTGAACCCATTCCTGACTGTAAACATATAAAGTTCTTCTATGAAAGCTTTTAGTGACAGCCATTTTCATATACTTGGCATTTGAAAAACTGTTTTTCTGGAATGATTACCCTTTATAATTTGGAAGTGTTTTTTTTCTCTTTGATTTTTGCCATTAGATTGTTCCTTTAAAAAAATGTGTTACCCTTTTTCAATTTCATATTTGAGCATCAGAATACACAACTGTGCTGGTCATTTATTCTTCAGAAAGGAATTTATTGAAACTGTACTGTATTGGAATAAATTTCCAAAAGATAATTTAATTGGATTAGGACCATAAACCAGATCCTCTTCTCTGTGTTATGGTCTAGACAAGTGGTCTCCGTGGTGGGTGGAGAACTGGCTGAGAGGCTGCACCCAGAAGTTACTGGTAAATAGCTCTTTTAAACTGGCAATGTGGAACAAGTGGGATCACCCAGGGATTGATATTAGGCCCAACATTGTTTATTATCCCCATAAGTGATCTGTAAGATGTGTGTCTGGATAGGCTGGAAAGATGGGATAAAAAGAACTTTATGAAGTTCAGTAAGGACAGGTTTTGCACCTGGGAACACGTAATCCAGAAATGCATCACAGACTGGGATCTACCTGACACGAGATCAGCTCTGTGGAAAAGGACCTGGAATCCTGGTGGACAGCAAGCTCAGTATGAGTGAACAGTGTGCTGCTGTGGCAAAGAAAGCCAACATGATACTGGGCTGCATCAGCAAGGACATCACCAGCAGAGGTAAAGAAGTCATTATCCCACCCTACTCAGTGCTTGTCAGGTCACACTCAGAATTCTGTGTTCAGTTCTGTTCTCTGCTATACAAAAAAAAAATGTGGACAGGCTTGAGATGGTCCAGAGAAGGGCCACAAAGATGATCAAAGGACTGGAAAGACAGTCATATGAGGAAGGGCTTGTTAATCCTTGAGAAAAGAAGGCTTAGGGAAAACCTTATCACCATGTTCCAGTATTTAACAGGTGGCTACAAAGACGATGGAGACTCCCTTTTTACAAGGAGTTACATGGAAAAGACAAGGAGTAATGGGTACAGGTTACTTCTGGGCAGATTCTGGTTGGACACAAAAGGAAATTTTTTCACAAGGACAATCAGCCATTGGAATAGTCTCCCCAGAGAAGTGGTGAGGTCCCTAATATTGGATACTTTTAAGATTCAGTCGGACAGGGTGCTGGGCCACCTTATCTAAACTTTATATTTTCCCCAAAAATGTTGGCCCAGATGAAATCATTGTATGATGGAATTGTGTGATTCTATTATTCATGATTCTATGATTCTTCTCTAAACCATCAGGCATTTTGAGTTTGAACCTGGGCAGAGTTTGCCTCAAATGTCAAACCCATTATTTCTGAAATTTTTATGTCAGTTATTGTCCATAATAAAAAACATAAAATGTCTGCTAATTGAGACATTTTAGATTAACATACATGAGGATATGAGTTAATGTACATAAATGAGTACGTAAGTTAATGTACTCAAAATGTCTTTCCAACCCTTGGTATGGAACATTAAAAATAATTGATAGTTTAACATTTTTTATTCAAATAAGCCTGCAACCTCTAGCAAGACAAATCTATTTGGTAATTCTGCTGTAATAATTACCCCTCTTCTCTTTCATTGCTTCCCTTGGACTGACAATCCAAACCCAAATCTAAAACAAGGGGTGGTTTTGTACTTGCAAAACCAAAACATAATGCCTGAGGTTTTGCAAAAGCAAAATACTTCCTGGATCATTCCATCTCAACTAAATTTGATGAAACACAGTCATTTAAGTGGATTAAAAGAAAAACTTCCAGTGTAAACATGCAATAATTAATAGCTCTATTAGAAGATCTTCCTGAGGTCCTTCTAACCTACATGATTCTATGAATCTATAGAGAAGCTAAAATTTACTCAGATTTAAATCACAACATCAATAATATTGTGAGAAAAGAGAGGCATAGAAACATGCCATAATGGCACTTCTAGAGTTTTCCACACTGTTAGCACAATGTTGAGCTGAAGTTTATATCATTATGACAGCTATGAACTGAGCCCTTTACCCATAAAAATTACAACATAAACCTTCCATAATCAGCAGTCAGTGCCTTCTATTTGCTTCTACTGTGACCAAGAAAGTAAGTGAGGGCAGCAGATGCAACATAAAGAACACATGAAGGAATTTAGGAGCTTAATTCTGCTTCCAAAAAAAAATCATCTTTGTCCTGTTGTCCTACTTAAATCCTTTTTTCTCTACTTAGTATTCTGCATTTTTTCCATGTTACTGTGCATGCTTCCTTCCTCTAGTATTGAGAAGTCAGGAGTATGCTGGTTAATTTTCCTAGTGGCCAAAGTGTAGCATTTTCATACTAGTATAAAAACATAAATAAAATTCCATGCTGATTCAAAGAATTGATGACATTGAAAGCAAAAAGAAATTAAGCAAAATTGAAGTTACTAAACCATAGATTATTATTATGATGAAGTTACTAAACCACATATCACTTCAATATACCCTGATAGTAACTAGTAATCAGAAAAAAATTTTGATTTATTACTTGGATTGCTTGATAGTTTTCCTCTGTCTGGCTACTCAGATATGGTTTAAAATAATCTATTTAACATTTAAGTCCCAAAGCAAAATTGTCCTGACAGCAACATTATTCTGTTACTGCTGTCTTGTTCCAGAGTAGTATGCTCGTGTTTAATGAGAACATAAAAACAATAGTATCATCAGTGGTTAATGTAAAGTTACATGCCAATTAAATTAATTTTCCATAAAGACTGAGACAGAAATGTGAAATCTTTGGCCTCTTAAAGGTCAACCATGACATGGTATTAGCCCTTATAAGGTGTGCAGTCTGTAGCTGGAAGGAGAATACTACCAGGATGATGGTGATGATGTACTGATCCCTGCAGGAGGGGTTGTAGTAGATCACCTCTAAAGGTCCCTTCCAACTCAAAACATTCTATGATTCTATGAAAGTTGAATGGTTTTGAATTGAGAAGCTGATCTGATTAAAGAATCACATTTGACTTTTAAAATCCTAGCCCTGGAAAGATATTAAATATCTACTTGGTGTTGAGCAGTGAGAGTTGTTCCCATTAGCTGAGTGTATGTTGTTACTTATAAATTAAATGTTGGTATTGTCCTTGGAAGTAACTGATGATGTTCAGCGTACTTGTTAAGAGAAGAATAGAGCAAGTCTTTTCATTACATCTGGTCTTCTCTACTGCTAAGCATTTAAACAGTCCAGTTTTGGGTGAGATTTGTTGGTAGTCTTAGACTGAGATGAGAAGATCTGCAAATGTAAAAGAAGTGGCATTTGCAGTACTTCTGTGGGCACAGTTGTGTTAAGAAGGTATGTTGGTTATAGCCGTGCTTAGGGATGATTCTTAAACACACAATCACTGCTAAAAGCTTTATTTATTTGGTGTTCCTTCAGCAGTGTCACATTTCCTTTCATTATAGGGTGTTATTAGCTATAAAAATAACAATAAAAAATAATCTACATTAAAAAAAATTTGAAATTAGTTGGATAGGAAAAACATCAGCAGCCACTTCAAATTGAACTCGATGGAATTTTCTACAGATTTGAGCCAGAAGTTCCAAAGACTATTTTCCAGCATGTTTGGGATTAGAAATAACTTTTCTGAATACAGTTTATGTGTAGGGGGATTTGTTTACTTGTAAAAATAATTCTTCCAATAGAAGGCAACATGTAGTGCATACCCAGTGAATACAATTGCCTTGCTTTGCTTTCAGACAAAATCTCTGTTTTAGACATTACACCAGGCCAGGTTATATTCTTGGTTTTCTAGGGGGAATTGATAAGAGAAAAATTGAAAATAGATTTCAATAATTAGTTTCAGGAGAAGAGAGACATAATTAATTAAATTCAAGCCTGTAGGTTTTGGAACCCATCCATCTGTCTGGTGGCCTTCCAAAATACCCAAGTGCATCAGTGGTTTTATGTCATTTCTGGAATCAACACTCTCTCTTTCATGATATTGCACATGTTCATTTGTTACAAAGCGTGTCAGAAAATCCCAAGAAAGAGGCTAAGCTAGCTGTTGGTAGCTCTAGTAGGAAGTCAAAGATATTTTATCACTAGAATTCCAAGAAAACAGCATTGCACATGTCACCTGTACTATAAAGACAAAGGACAAAAAGATTGCTTTTGTTTTAAATTAATACTTTTGTTCCTACTCTCAGATGCAGCTAGACATAATTATATAATTTCTTCCACTTCAAAGGGATGTATTTTGGATACATCTTTGGTTCCCCATTGCTTTCAGGGTTGAAATGTTAGGATGCATTTCCTGTGAATGACAAAACTCTTGGGCTAAGTAAGAGCTGGGTGTAGTATTGAAGCCACATCTGTGGACAGCATTTCAGGCAATATGAACAATATCTCACATGCTGAGATACAAAGAGTGGAAAACATGAATATGGTTATGAACAGTACAATAACAAATTGAAAAACATTTTTTAGAGTCATCTCCTGATCAGAAGTGTTGTACATAATAGCTACTCAAAAGAATTTGTCTGATGTAGCTTCAGTTTTTCTTACCAAAACCCCAACTACTTTTGTAAGCCAGCTAGAACATTGGGTTGAGGAGAATTAAAACCCAAATTGGACAGTAGACGGAAACAGTTGCCAGTCTCAAAAATAACATAAAAATATTCCAAGTAAGGGAATCTTCTTTCTGTCTGCAAATACTACAAACATTCCTAGCAAATCTTTCAAATGGGATATGATCATCAATACAAGTGTTTTTTAGTTTGCTGTGGATTTTCCTAGGTTGACAATGCACTGAATTTCCTTCCCATATGAGTATAAGAAAAAAATGTCACACAGAGATGACTGTTCTGTCTTCTCTTGAAATTTCTAAGACCAGTTTAGTCTTAAATTTTATTTATAAACTTCACTTATACCTCCACTGAACTTGGAGATTCAGTCAGAAGGTTAGAATAAGCTTCATTTTGAATGACATCCACTGTTATTTATATTTTGTACTGTGACAGAGAGTAATAGAAACATTGTTACAAAGAAAACCTTTCTTCAGTGAGCAAAGTTACTATTCCCTTCGACTCTTAACAGTCTTTTTCTTTACACTATGCAAACCCTTTGTGATTTTCTGACAGCATATATCACAGAATCATTTAGAAAAGAACTAGTCCAGTCTCTCTGCATGTTGAAATTCAGCTTGCAAGAGGGGTGTGGGGAAAACTAGAAAGGTTAGCACTTCTATAATATTTTACCATCATACACTTCACTTTTTCTTGTCTTCTGGGTCAAAGAAATAAATGGCTTAATTATTAGTAGTGTGGTTGCCTTCACTTCTGTTATTCCAAATCAGGTACTCATCAACTTATGCACTGTGAAAGCACAAGAAGCCAATGCAGATGGAAGTACTGACCCTGTTTAAAAGAATACGATTTTTGTCTGTGGATTGACTGTGGGTATTATTTAAAAGACGAATTCTTATCCAGAACAGTTTACTGTGTTAGAATAGCTTTTTTCTCATATACCATTCATATTCATATTGACTTGTAATGTGTAATAGGATTGCCTTGTCTTTGAAATTGTCCCTGAATGTAGGCAGACTGGACTAGATTTACTTCTATTAAACCGGTTTCAGTGATTCCATGGGCATGAAACACTCATAGACATGTCTTAACTAGTTAGATAAATGAATAGATTCATGGCAGGTTTGCTCTACTGAGGTTGCTCAGACAATGGGTGTAAAATAGTGAGTGTGGTCCAGTGAGTCTTAAATAAATTGAGAACACACAGTTATATACAGTTAATATAAGCAAAATTCGGGATAAACTGTACCAAACCTTGCGAAGTAAAGAAGAAAAATTCATGCAATACTGTGCAATTCAGTCCTTATTTCTTGGCAAGAACAATTCCAATGGTGTCTTTACTGGAAATAGATGTTGCGTCAAGACAAATTGGACTCCTGTTGAGTAAGAATTAAGTCAGTGCTAGCCAGTTAAGTAAAATGAAATTTTTCCAGTCTGATAATTTTCACTGATTCAAGAAAATGGTTTTCAGGCATAACCTGGTTATGACATGCTTCAGAAAGTATTCAGTACTACAAGCATAGGGCATATCTTTTCTTAGAGGAACAATAAAAATCTTTTATAATATACTGCCATTCATGCAGATAGGTAACAGAGTACTTCATAAGTGAGCTGTTATTCACAAGCTGAGGAAGAAATTTTGTGAAATATCTCTAATAATTAATTCTGAAGAACTGGGTCTGCATGTAACAAGTAAAAAAGTTGTTCTCATAAGGCTTTTCAACCCATCATTAGTTGGTCCAGCATGAAAGAAACAGCACAAATGATAGAAGACTATTTTCTAAAATTCTGCTGCAGGGTTAGAAAAAAGGGCAAAGAATGCAGGAGACTCTGGCATCTTAATTCTTATGTCTCTATCCACTGCCTCCTTTATGATGTTTCTTCATGTTATTATTTGTGATTTACCACAATAAGTCTAGCTTTTGATACTGAGCTGAATTAGTGCTTCCAAGCTGTCTGTCACCTGGATATGTTTAAGAAGAAATATCTCTGGAGGAGTTGGGGTAGTTGCCATTTCTACTCTGTAGATAGTACTTTGCTCAAATTTAGTACATTTAGGAGTAATGCATTGACAGAAGATTTATATACATGTGAGTTACCTCCCATTGATGAAGAAAAGCTATTTTGTAACAAATCTGCTAAGTAGATATGGAAGAATACTTTATTTAAGCATGCCCTTGTCAGTCTCACCAAACACATTTTTGCTCAAAATATATCAGGGTCATGTGAAAATATACAGCCCAGTGACATCTTTGTAATTGCTTAACCTTTATATATTAGAAGTGACAATATGAACAATTAGAAGAGTGACTTTGCCCCGGGAAGTTCCTTTGAGTGTTACAGTTTACTGAAGTGGTGTTCACATAGAAATAATTTTTATGTGTAAATTTTAAGTGACAAATTATCATAGCCACATGTTGCAGAGAAGATACATGTAGAGAGAAGCTAAACCTATAGTGAAGGAGGTTAAAATGTTAATTTACTCAAGCAGGATATACACTGTCACTGTCACAGGATTGCCATCAGCCCTGTGTCAATATAAGAATGCTACTGAACTTGATCCAGCCACAGTTTAAGGCTACAGGAGCCTAAGGTTTCCAGCTCTGAACTGAACCAGAAGGATCAGAGAAGGGTATTCTGAAGGATTACATAAAGACCATGCCTGTTAGCATGGTGCACTGCAACAGAAACAAGCAAACAATGCCACAAATTGCAAGATAGTATCTGGTAGCTAGCTGTCAGGTCTTTTTGAGTGAGTGCTACCATGTCTTTTCTACAGATTCATAGAATCATAGAATCATCATCAAGGTTGGAAAAGACCTCCAGGATCATCAAGTCCAGCCTTCTACCTAACACTTCCATGGTCACTATACCATGCTTTGAAGTGCCACACCTACTCACTCACATCTCTACAACCTCCTTTCAGGTAGTTGTAGAGAGCAATAATGTCACCTCTCAGCCTCCTGCTCTCCAGACTAAACAAATCCAATTTCCTCAGCCTCTCCTCACAGGACATGTTCTCCAATTCCCTAACCCTCTCCAGTATCTCTATGTCTTTCTTATACTATGGTACCCAAGACTGTACACAGTACTCCAGCTGTGGTCTCACCAGTGCTGAGTACACGGGCATGATCACCTCCTTACTCCTGCTGGCCACGCTATTTCTGATACAGTCCAGGACGCTGTTGGCCCTCCTGGCCACCTGGGCACAGTGCTGGCTCATATTCAGTCAGCTGTCAAACAGCACCCCCAGGTCCCTTTCTGCCGGGCAGTTTTCCAGCCACTCATCCCCAAGCTTCATTCATTATTCATCATTCATTAGCACATACATCATTCATACATCAGAGTTAAGTCTAAACTGTCAACAGAAGAGATGAAGGTGTTTTAAAGAGATGTATTTCTAACTGTCGTGCAAGTAGAATTACAATGTTTTGGCCAATAAATGATGAGAGACAAAAGTATAATTTTGTTGTTACTCACAAAAGGCTATATATATTGCCTACATACCTGTGCATACACACACATGCAGACACTGCTGAACATGTTTATGTCTGAGTCATATCTTGAGCCGTTATCTGATGATCAGTAAATGTCTCTTGTTCTCATGTTACTTCTCCCTCTCTCTGTATGGGCGAGGATCTTGAAATACCATCTCCAAGCAGTGTGAGCAAAGCTATGCAGAGATTTCAGTGCCTACACCTGGGGCTCATCTGTTAGTGCCCCACAGCTAAAGCAGCACTGAGGGCTTGTCTTTATTCTGTTCCAGCACAGCAGAAGACAAGCTCATTTAAACCACAGGTGGCCGACTACTGCCTATACCCTGAAAGGCAGTGGAAGAAAAGCCCTAGCAGTGGTTTCAGAGGGAAGGCTATTGCACGTACCCACATATTACTGAATTTTCCTTGTGTTCCTTGGCACTGGAAAAAAGAAGGTAAGCTCACAAGCAGTCACAGCTGAGAGCCAGACACTTTCTAGCAGTACTTTGTTCCCAACAGCACCTTACTGTGGACACATCAGCAGAGAGCAAGTGCAGCAGACCCTGGACTTTGAACAGAACTGAAACTGTGAAGTATGCTTAGGTGTGTATGTTTGAACAGGAGAGTCTGCGGTAAGCAGAAGAAACAATAACAATAAACGGAAAAAATACAAGCAAACATAAATATTTCTAAACAACAAGCCAGTTCTCTTCCGTTGAGTTAATTTGCTCCCATAAAGGGCAATGACTTTTATGGGAGTATGAAATGCAGGGACAGGCTTTGAGAATTCAAATCCAGTGGATCTGAGCCAGTTCATACCAGCAGGTAATTTGCCCTGGAGAAATAAGGTGCCAAGTTTAGGGGTGACAGAGATTATGTTGCTTTCATAGCCTGAGGCTTTTTATTTTAGTTTTGTTTTGTTTTCCTCCTAATAGCATTTTAGAAAACCCTACCACTCATTTATCTTGTCATTATGGAATTCAGTTATTCAAAATTTTCTGCTTACTACTATGGATACTTTCTGCTACTATATTTGACATTTCTGGATTTTACCCAAAGCATACGATTTTATTTTCAAATGCAAGTGTTTTTGAAAGAGAAGGAATTGAATTTTTTAAAGGTTTGTCACATTTAATTTTTTTTCCATCTTAAACAAATTTGAGAAAGGACCTAAAGGAAAATTACTTTTATGGTTACCAACATATGGAAACTTGGAGCTCTGGAAAGATTACAGAAAGTTAAAGAAGAAAAAAAAAATCAACCCAATTTATAAAATACAGATTTGTAGAAGCAACAAAGAGTACAAAAGTGTGTAACAGTCATTTGGACTCGATATTAAAATCCTGTATGTCGTTGTTATTTATGGAAAAATATATTCAGCCAAGAAAAACAACTATATGTCACTTACATAGGTAAATTGCCAGAAAAATTCAATGCTCATCTGAAAAAGTTGTGTTGCAAAATATTTTATGAGAAATGTGAAGCCTGAGCTCATTCTTTTTTTTACTGCAGAAAAGTAGCACTAAATAAAAGTGGACTTCAGGAGAAATTTTTTGTTATTGAGAAAGAAATCTGACTGCAAAGCTTTTAAAGGCTGCACCTTCTAATAAAACTTTGAAGGTAATATATCATATATGGCTTTATTCTCTTTCAAGTTAAAGGAACAAGCTGTAAAAATGTGTAATTCCTCTCATACTTTAGAATGATAAGAAGATAAATGTCTTCAATGACTAGCATCCATCAAGTAGGGAAGGAGAAGGAGACTTTCAAAATTATCTCTTGCAATAAAAGTTCTCACTCCCTCCTCAACTTTATATGCCTTTTCAATATTTCACCAGCCTTTCTCTCCTCAAACCTGCAATGTAACAAACATTGGTCCAGTTAAGACTGGCAGAAAGGGCTCTTTTATCTTCATTGGACATTGCTTTGTACAATTAGTTAAAAAAAAAAACAAAACAACAAACCGCTGTATCTTTCATTAGTACATCCTGGAGGTCACTTTGATCTTTCCTAACTTTACCATCCCCAACATTTCTTCCTCCCACTGAGGATATATATGTATTTTGGATTATAGCCTCCTTCCTTTCATCCCAGAATTACCTCTTTCCAAATTGGACCCCATGTAATTATCTTCTGCCTGTGTTTCTGCTCTGTTTGCACACCTTTGTATCATTTCTCTGCAGATGCCAGTTAGGGCTGAATTACTATCATCTGTGTGCCATTTGCTTCCTTTTGGGGCTCATAAATGAGGAACATAAGTAGGAGCAGATGTATCATTATTAGACACCTCTTTCTGTTTCAGTTTATCATTACTCCATATTTACAATCCTTTAGCCAGATTTCAAACTGCATTGCCGTGTTTACAGCCAAGCCACTTTAAATTCAGCATGACAGTATCACAGAATGTTAGGGGTTGGGAGGCATCTCTAAAGATCATCTAGTGCAACCCCCCTGCCAGAGCAGGATCACCTAGAGTAGGTAACACAGGAACGCATCCAGGTAGTTGAATAATTGAATGGATATTTCTAGGAGGTTTGAATCAGATAAAGTGTTAAATATTAAGAAAAGCCTAGAACCTCACAAACAGCCCTTCTCCTGAGACCTCTGTCTCTGTTTGTAAGGCATGTAACTGACAATTCAAGAACCTTTTGGTTCTTTGGGCAGTCCTTGTGCAAAAGGAAGTCTCAGGAGTGTAATTATCAATTTCTCGAAACTGTTCCCCATCAGGCATGGTAGGGTGTCTGTCTGTGCACAGACAAATACTTGGAGCAATACAACAAGCCCCATTCTGGCTGGGCCTGGCCATTTTCTGGCAGTGCTACCAATACACGTGCTAACAGCTGCTTTCACAGATATGATGGTGTAAAGGAACAGATGCTATTTCCTTGCTATTGTTAACATAACTACATAAGTAACATAAGTATCACTTCCATGTGCTCTGTTCTGTGATGATCGTCAGGATGGCCCAGGTCTAGTCAGTCAGAAATGCTCTTCTGCTGATGGAAGTAATTACAAATTTAGATGGGAATCATAAAAAACATAGTCTTCCTTTACAGTTATGTAAGAGATATGAACACTTTGGAAGGTGATTCTTGTCTTCTATAGTTGTTAAAGAGAGTTAAAATTAAATGGTATGGAGAAGTGCAGGATAAAGGGATTCTAGATGAATAGCCTGCTTTTGATATCCAGCTTTGATATACAGTCTGTTCATTGCTAAAAATAAGCAGGAAAATTCCATACGGTGTTGATACTGGTCACAAAATCTGTGGCAACTGGAAATAAGCCAAAGCACAATGGCTGAGTGGTGCTGGTGAGCTGCTAACTTTTCTTTGTGTGAAATTGGGAGGAGAAAAGAGAAACATATTCTTTAATCGAAAGTAAGAGAAAGGCCAAGCAGTTAGGTAATTTTGATAATAGCGAAAAAAAAAGGCAAAAAGAAAAGAAAAAATAGAGAAGAAATGAGGCTAGCAGCTGGGTGTAGTTTTTTTGGGGCTGAATCAGAAAACTGTTAGATATCTATGAAATAACTGAAAAGATCTCTTCTTTCACCAGATGGAAGAAAGAATGAAGAATGATGCAAGAAATGGGAAGCTGAAAATCTCTGAATAGTCCATAATGTAAAGTTGAAAACCAGAAAAATATCTTTTCTGAAAGGATTAGAAGTCCTAAAACAGGATTCCCCTAAGTGTCATAGGTCACTGTGCTTCCATTGCTTTCATAGAACTATGCTTCTTGTCTTAAGGTTTAGGGTTTTTACTTTGCATTCATTTAGGACTTTGCATTAAAAGCTTAAATCCAGGTTTGGCAATTAGCTAACTTTATGTAATTCTTAGGATCTGATTAGGCAATTGACAGGAACCATTCATCTGCTATCAAAAAAAAAAAAAAAAAGAAAAAGTAAAGATAAAAGTATTCCTTGGTAGAATAAACTAATAACAAATTCCAAATTTAAAAAAAAAGACTGACTAGAAAGAGACTTTTAATATACTGAGTCAAAAGAAATAACTTAAACTGTAGTTTTGTGATTTTCCAAGTGTAAAAATAAACATCCTCATTCATCCTAGTATAATACTTGGAACAGATGGAGTTTCATTAGAAGGATATGACCTAGGACATTTATCCACATCATTTCAACATTATAGCTACATACAAAATAGTTAGTAAAAAGTAGCAGGAAACATTTGTAAAGCCACATCAACAAACTGAGACCCTTTGTATTCCCCAGACAGTAGTCTGATAGTGGAAAGCTGTCTGTGAGATTTACAAGCAAAATGAAAACTGCCAAGGATATCAATGTGAATCCCTTTTAGGCAATTTATCTCTTCCTCTAAGCTCCTAAAAATTAAATAACAACCAGAAACTTTCTAGTTTTGATAAACAAAAGAGAGCTGACTAACCTGATGCTGTAGGAGTGATTTTCCTTTACAGTGTCTACTCCTCACATTATGATCACTTCAGGCACAGGTTGTATAATTCCAGCTCCTGGATTTTACTCCATCCATTCATGCAAGTTAACAAATGATATATAGATGTTTATTTAAATGTAGCCTTTGAAGTTATACCACAGATTGATACACTAAACAGAAGCAGGTAAAGAGCCAATTTTATCTGGCAACTCTTCTACCCCTGCCCTTGTAGTTTTAGCATTTGGGAAAAGTTTTTGCACTTTGATGAGGGGAAAATGATGCATTTGTTTTGGGATGACAGCTCAAGGCTCAGTTATTACACATAAATCTCATCTCAGCATTATTTTGGCTTCTGATATTTTAAGCAAAATTGTCTTGGCTTGAAGTGGATGTTGACCTTATGAAGGATCAAGTCAGTCTTCCTGTTGTTACTTGCAGGGAACACATATTTTCTCTATCTCTTAATATTCAGTTGGGATTATTCTTACTACCACTGTAATGAAAGGGGTTTTTTGAGGGTCAGTGTTGTGATTCTAACCCTACAAAAAGTAAAATTTACTTGGAAACAAACGACCATGTTTCATCTTTTTTTTTTCTGACATCTACAGAAGAGAATCCTTGTGGGAACAGCTTATATGGAAGGTGATAAATGTGGCAATATCTCAAATACATAGTTTCACTGGTTAGTGAGAGTTATAGACAACTGCAATTATAGATTACTTCTTCTTACTACATAAAAGTCTGTTGAAATAAGAGATGGGAAAAGTCATGTAGGAGCTCTCTGACTTCTCATTCAAGGCCTAAAGGTCATTTGGACTCTTGAGGGAGAGATGGTGGAAAAGCCGGACCCCTGATGGAAATTTCTCATTGCAAAATGATGTAACACACCACTATATACGTAAAACTACTGGGGCTAAGTGAATCATAACTTTCTTAACCTGAGCATTCCAGAGAGCAGAGTTAACACTGTGGTGTGTGCCAATAACAAGGGATTCAGCAGAGCATTTTCTACAGCCTCACAGACGGCCTTAGGTTAGCTTAGAAACCAGTGGTCAAAAGCTGTAACAATGGCTTTCAGAGTTTCAGTGAAAAACAGCAGGCTTATTTATTTTTTCCCTGCCATTGAACAGTGAAAATTTTTTTAGCCATTAATTTGCAGAGAAGCATAATATAGACTAATAGATATAATTTGGACTTTTGATGAATGAGAAATATTCTTTGTATCTGCTTGAGGGCCATAAATATACTTTACAGAATACAAGCCACCTCCATTTTTCCTGGAGCAGGAATCCAGAACAGAGACCTATTAAAGCATGCGGCAGCTCCAGGCAGGACAAAATTCCCATTTCCTTTCAATGGAAATCAGGAAAGAAGAGGAACTGCTAAATACCAAAACTGTATAAATTTCCCTTGATTCTTTGATCTAAATGTAGCTACACTGAATCACCGGAGAACTGAATTCAGGGGCACTCTTTTCATTACAAGCATTTCTCCTTGTGGAAGCAGAGGAAGAAATACATATGTGACACATGAAACACCAGAAATTTCCACAGTACTGGATTTTTCCCAGGGACTAGGAATTGTCTCAGGGTGCAATAATCCTCCTGAAATCCATAAATCCCAGATCATTTGTTAAAGCATTGTGTCTTCTGGCCTTGCTAAGGAAGGGAGAAAAGCCCTGTGTGGTTAAGCAATCTGAGTGAAAACACAGAAAACCAGCCAGTACTTACCCCTAATAAAGAAAATTAGTCAATGATGCAAAAAAAAATGTTTTAATTTTCTGTGGAAAGACTTTTCATGACCTTTTAGCCATTTTTGAAACAAAATTGTTATGCAACATGTCATTACCATAAGTGATAAACAATCTAAAAAAACTGTTTAAAAAAAGCTTTGCTGGAGAACATTAGAAAAATCAATAAAAGTATAACGTAAAAATTATTTAAATCCCATGACATTTCAAAAGCACCCATTTCTTAATTCCAGCAGCTTTCTGTGTTTGCTTTTCAAACTGGCAGCTTCCAGTAAAGCAATCTATTTCAGGGAAGAGAAAGCCCTTTTGTGAAGTTTGCAGGCAGAGGCAGCTGTCTGCCTTTTTGCCACAGCTCACAGATGAAGTGTGTGGCAGAGCCCTGCCATCCTTAAGCTGTGTGAGTGAGCAAACACTAATGTGGCTTTGCCACCTGTACAGGGTATATCCCTTCTGGAGCTTTATTTTTTTCTCTGTTTCAGGCTAAAGGCATCTGCAAAAATGGCCTGTTTGTTCTTGAGATGTATAGGGAGGGTATTTAGAGAAAAGTACAAATAATAATGCCATTAGAGTAGAGATAAAGAACAGAGTAACAGGACTACACAAAGGAAGCTGAAAACTTCCCCTGCCACTCTCCCCCAGTTATCTCTGTGACTGGAAGAAAGAACTGGGATTTCCGGTTCAATATCTATCTCTCAGTGGATGTTTGCCAGCGTGTCATCTTTCTGCTGACATCTGCTTCAGTCAAACTTCTCTTTCCAGGCTCTTCAAGATTTAAAATCTTTTTTCATCCTTTATACAGAGTAATCCAGTCGATTATCTACCAAGTCAGACAGGGTGGTTTGCTCTCTATTGTTAGATCAGCTTTTGCAGTTTTAATTCCTTTGAAGTTATTTAGAGCAAGTGGCTTACTTTTGCCATTTTCTTTATTTTTTTTCGGCTTAGTGTCTTTGAAGGGTTCTTTATACTTCATCCTGTCACAAGATACCAATCATAACCAAAAAATACAGTGAACTGCAGTCCACTTCATCATGCAATCTCTGAAAAGAATGTTATTTTCTCTTCTTTTTCAGTCCCAAGTAGCTATGCTTTTGTATGCCTCATAAGGGTTCTGCAGGATAATCCTTAGTGCTACAGTGCCAGTCAGGTCTACATCACATAAGAAACATTAATCGTGGCTAGTTCTTGTGCCTAATTTTTAGCATGTGTAACGTTGCAAAATTTGGTGTAAAAATTTCACAACTAAACTATGCCTACATCACAGCGATAGAGCGTGTTATGAAAAAGCTCATACAGTCATCAGTCTTCCACAGGAAAGTTTGTTTGACTCCAGTTTCTCCTGAGACCCATTTTATTCTGCTTTTACTAATATCTGTCACAAGATTAACCTGGCTTTGCTTTTCTTCTAATAACCCTACCCTTAAGCCTTCAGTTTTCCTGCTTGTTAACTTTCCTGATGACAGCCATCACTCCTGCTACTTGTCAGGGTATATTTATTACCTGCCTGTCAACATGTGGATGTGCTTGAGTCTTAGCAAGTTATGAGGCCTTATTTCCATCATATATCAATCAAAAAAGTTATGTTTACTGGAAAATGTCAATGGAAAGAGTGCTGAGATAAAAACCTGTGAAAGTGGCCTGTGAATAACTTACATTTGAGAACTGTTTTTCTAAAAAAATACCTTTTCAATTGGCTTCTCCCTATGGGGAAGAAGAAATTCAGACTTTGCTGTTTGCTCTTCTATATAAAGCAGAAGTACTGTAGGGATATAGTCTGTGCTTTACAATACGCAGTTCAGAATTTGTTCAAAGCAGGATAGGGACTGGGAAGGGATAAACTGAGCACCTTGCTTGTTGAGCTAAAGAAGAACATTATGCTGGCAGTGTTTTGTATGTCTGGCATTGACAAAGGGAAGAGTTTCTGTTACATTATGCAAATGCACTGCAAGTGTGTGTTTCTTGCTAGTCTGCCACTCAGTGAGTACAGAATCAGGGAAACAAATGCAGATTGAAAAGAAGGAAGTACAGAGGTGATGCCAAATGAATAGAGGACAAACACTTGTAACTAGGACGGTGTAGTGAGTACAGATTATTTCACTGATACTTTTTGGGTTTCTGTCCTCTTTTTTCTAGAGTTATTAAAGGGATGCATTCACACAAGCAGTTCATCAGGCATGGTTCTTTGCTTGGTTTTGCTGGTGGAAACTGCAATTTCAGGTCTTGAGAAATCAGTGATGTTTCTTCTTTTTCAAATGAATATTTTATCTAAAATTAAGAAGAATTATAATAGGACTGTTAGGCTCTGAGGAACATCAGTGAGGAAGAGTGGTTCCATTTGTTGTTCAGTTCAACTTTGGCCAGGCCAAAAAAGTTGTGGCGAATGGTGGAGTTAAATCCAGCTGGCAGCGACTTACAAGTGGTGTTCCCAGGGTGGAGAGTTTTGTTTAATACATTTATTTAGATGAGGGGATCTATGGCACCCTCTGTAAGTTTGCTGATGATACAAATTTGGGTGGCAATGTTGGTCCACTTGAGGGTAAGGAGGCTCTACAGAGGCATCTGGACAAGCTGGATCGATGCCCAAGGCCAATGGTATGGGGTTCAACAAGGCCAAGTGCTGGGTCCTGCCATTGTGTCACAGCAACACCCTGAAATGATACAAGCTTTGGGACAAGTGGCTGGAAAGCTGCCTGACAGAAAAGGACCTGGGGGTGTCAGCTGACAGCTGTCTGAATGTAAGCCAGCCCTGTGCTCAAGTGGCCAAGAAGGCCAATAGCATCCTGGCCAGCAGAACTAGGGAAGTGATCATCCCCCCTGTATTCGTCACTGGTGAGGCTGTGCATCAAATACTGTGTTCAGTTTTAGGCAT
Organism: Chloroceryle amazona; assembly: GCA_027560015.1. Taxonomy (NCBI): domain Eukaryota; kingdom Metazoa; phylum Chordata; class Aves; order Coraciiformes; family Cerylidae; genus Chloroceryle; species Chloroceryle amazona. The sequence goes on from JANHFX010027401.1 coordinate 29,129, forward strand.
CTCATTACAAGAAGGACATTGAGGTGCTGGAGAGTGTCCAAATAATGTCAGCAAAGATGGTGAAGAGTCTAAAAAACAAGTCTTATGAAGAATGGCTGAAGGACTTAGGGTTGTTTAGCCAGGAGAAAAGGAGGCTGAGGGGAGACCTTATTGCACAGGTACACATGTACACAAAAGCAAAGAAGAAAGGAATAGAGTTGATTCATTTGATGATTTAGGGGTCAAATCCAAACTAGATGGAGACTTTTGTTTGTAAATAGTTTCTATGTTATTTAAAAAGATGAAATGTAGAAATGCTTCATGGAACAATGGAGTGGAAGGATGAAGGATAAAAATCAAGCAATCTAATAGCTGCCTTAATGTTTCTATTCAGTTGTGAAGATTGCTGTTGCTGTTGCTGTGGTTTCTCAGGTCTATGTACTATTTAATGTTATAGCCTTTATGTGAGTTAGATTTCACATTTTGAAAATAATAATAAAATTGACAACTAATCGAGTCAAGACTTGGGTATTCCTAGATTACATTTTGGGCACATTTTGGTTTATAATTATTCTTATTTAATGGTTATTTTCACCTGTTAAAGAGTGTAGCTTTTGACCAATCCAAATATTTTAGAGGAGAAAACAACTTAGCAACAAAAATAATTCTCAAAATCAATTTTAAAATGGACATTATCAAATTGAGAGGAAAAATTCTTCATTATGCTTGCAAGAAATCCCCTGTTGGTCTGAAGCCTGAGATTTAACTTCCCAATATTGCTTAAAAGCAGAGAAGGAAGTGATGTAAACATGTCTAGAACAATGCAGAGATATCTGTTTCTCAGACGAAGACCTTGAGAAACATGAAAATGTATTAATATATCTTTACTAGAAGATTGCTTAGACCCACGGTAGGGTTTCAGGCACAAGCATGTGAGTGCCCACACTTAACATCCATAGTTATTATCAGTTACTGCTATATAGCTTTGGCCAACTAGGAGTCTGCCAAACAGCAGTAAGAGATCTGCACGCAACAGGGACTACTCCTGCTGTGCAGTCTCAATGCAGTTACCTGTTTTGGAAGGAAAAAGAAATCAGCTGAACGGACATGTGAGTTGCCACAGAACCCTGATCCTTTTTATTTAGTGCTATGATGGAGCCACACAGTGTAAGAACTGAAGGGACAATCATGTTTTCTGTGCAGGTCTCCTGTATATATAAACTGCAGACTTTCTCTCAGAACTAGTTTTAACTATATCTATTAAAGATTAAATCTCATCAAAATGTACCAAAAGAGTCTCTCTGCCAAGGCTTTTTCTCTAGTATGTGATTAGCCAGGATCATGAGCCCTAAATTCTATCCCTTTTTGTCTAGCTTCAGTTTCCATCTATTGATTGTATTATGCCTTTGTCAGGAAAGATGAAAATCTTGACTGTATCAGTATTTTTCATATATGAATGTTAAATTACACTCCAAAATTTCCCTTTGTCTCATTTTAACATCTAAACCACTGTTAAAGCTATGTTCACAATAAGCTTCTAATGGGGTGAATTTGACTTTTCTGGTGTATCACTACTGTCTATGTATGACATGTTGCATTTATCAGCTGAGCAATCTTGAGTTTAGAAAATTTGTGCCATATTTACCAGATTAAGCCTAGTAACCCTGAAAGAATTAATTCTGAGCTAGTTCTGAGTCAAAAAAATATTTTAAAGGTTATTTACAGACACAATTGCAATTACTCCTATGGAAGATAATGAGACAGTTTAAGAGAAAGATGAACAAATATTTTGAGTCTTATCTCACTCTTAGCCCTTGTCTCAGTCTTCTCTCTTAACAGTTGTCCTCTAACCAGCATGTCAGAATAGATTACTTTCCTTCCAAATCCTTGCCTAAATCCTTTTTCAAATTGTTTAGAGCACTGACTCCAATTTCTTCTCTTAGCATTATATTATTATTAATAAATGTTCTCTGTTTACAAAACTGTACTAATTTCCTTTGATGCAGGCAGTTTTTACAGTGTATGCTTGTTTCTCTCTTTCTTTAAGATGGACTTAAGTGACCTTTTACATTTCTGGTTTTGAACTTCATTAATAATTTCACATTTTTAGGAGATACTCTCAACCATTTTGCTTTTTTTTAAATAAAAAATGACCTTGTTTTTTTAAATAATTTGGAAAGAAAAAGGTAAAATTCTTTTTTTTTTTTTTTTCTTCTGTTTAATGTTCAGCTGCTTAAGTTTTCTTTTTGGCTCCATGCTTTATCTCCTGTCATTCTACAGGGAAATAAATAAATGTAGAAACTTTGATTAAAAGAAACTAATAGCATTTCTCTTTTCCCTAGACCTCTTTGTGGAATTTATGATAGGGAAAAGTGACCCAATCCTTTCACCAGCAGCCATTTTTGGAGAAGGGAGTGGCACACATGGAGAATCACACTGATTTTAAATCTGTAAAGCTCAAACACCACGGAAAGATTTTCACTCTATGAGGTTAAACATGCTTGAATGGCAAAACTCTGCAGCTGGCAGAAACCCCTGCTCTGCAGAGGTTCATGGTGAAACAACTCACTTTATTATCTGCTTTACACATGTGGTTAATTGATACCAGTCTTATCATGTGTTTCTGGAGTGGTAGGTCAAGAAAGGCTGACTGGGTTCTGCTTTTTGACTTTTTTGGCTGTTCCAGTAGCCTTCATCTTCCAGTTAATTTTTAAAAACTAATTTACAATTACAACTAATTTACAAGTAGCTTTCACTAAGAAGATATATCACATACAATTTTCCTGGCTTTACTGAGATGATATCAGAATGCAAAACAATAAGCCTCGTTTTTATGCTGGCTAGATACGTGATGTTTGTAATTATTAGTAGTTAGTCACAGTCAATTATGGTTTTAATACAAGCACATAACATTTTCCTGGATTGGATTTGGAATCGCATACTAAGTACTGGTCTAGACTTAGGTAAATTATTGGATCACATCAGTCTTTTTGTTGAGTGATATATTTTGCTGATGGGGCTACACTGGATGGAGGCCTAGGAGTTATACCAGTAAAATGTCCTTTTGCCAGTATAGCTTTTACCCTTTCTTTATGCAAAAGTAAAACCTGTATCAGAAAAAAAAATAAAATAAAAAAATCCTTTTCTTTATTTTTAATTTTTTGTCTGCTGTGTCTACACTAGTAGGGTTTGTTTGCACTCCCTGGGGCATCACAAGCCTATATGTTGGTGGAAGCAGACCGTAGACTTGTCTGTAATCTTGTCTGACCTTATTCCCACAAATTGCAGCACACATTGTCACACCTGCTTTAGAAGCCATCTGGGCACGATGACTCTCCAATAACCTGGGAATCGTCTATGGAATAGTTTTACTACAGGAGAAAAGAAATTAACAATTTTCATCTGAACCCAAAGAAGTGTCGTTTTTAGTAATAGCTGACTAGACTGACTCTTGGTTTTTTTTCAGAGACATTACACAGGAGTGCCCCAGCAACGCAGGCTTGCAAAACCTAACCTCTGTTTTGCCACAAATCTCTGCCACCCCCTCCCACTGACTCCCTTCAGTTTTTAATTTGATGAAATTAGAGCTGATTTTACCATGACTTTATAGTGTCTAGACAATCCCATGCTCATATAAACACTGTAACACTTCACACCACTGCTTGTATTGTCTTACCTTTGTTCAGCTTTTGGCAAACAAATACTAACCCAGAGCATTTGCTGGATCAGATTTCATCATTATGTCTGGTTAGGGTCTAAGCCAAGCAACCTTTACCCATGACAGCAGCTGTTATCCTGCTCTGGTCAAGTAAGCTGTGATTTCCTATCTTCCTTAAGCTAAAAATGTGCGTTGAATCAAGACTGTAAGAGAGGTGAGCACAAGGCCTGCATAAGGATCTGTTAGACATATAGAGCTGTAATCTTAGATCACTATCAATTTAATTGTGTGACAAAAGATCAGCCATTTTATTCCTTTTTGCAGGCACATAACTAATATTTTATGCAGAAGGTAAAGAACTTTACGAAAAATGTATTTCTATTTCCTACTTGAATACAACTTTAATTTGAACTGAATTCATCCCTTACTTCTTATTCTTGTCAATGTTTGTTTTCTTTGGGGGGACTGAAAGGAAGATTTAGGTAGTTGAATGCAGCAATGCCATTTCTGAAAATAAAGATAGATGACTTCGCTGTCTGAAAGATTGCCAAGAATAACTAGTTCAGAGACAGTTCACCCTCTTCTTCTTGCAAGTGATTTATGAGACAGAAAACAGTATTTAATGAGGTCAGATGGCCTTGAAGAAGAGTAATAACACAGTTAAGAAAAATAAGCAGAAACAATAGGGAAATCTCAAGGAATTTGACATACTTACATATTAAAGAGAGAAACTAAAAACCTTGTTGGAAGAAAGGAGCCTCCAGAATGATATTATTAACAAATTCAGCTCTATTCTTTATCAGATACAGCTGATTCCACTGTTCCATACAAAAACTGTACACATGACTGTACTAGCACAGTCATTGCTGACTGTATTTTTGATCCCCAAACTGTACACATATTTGTTACATTATTTGTAGTAAAAACAAACAAACAAACAAAAGAAAACCCCCAAACCCTATTTTTATAATAATAGAAGTATTCTTTCTGTTTTGATTTTATATATGCAATTTCATGCAACACAAAGGCCAACATTACATTATTTTTCCTCTAAATATTTCTAAACTAGAGAGCTTACTCTGTCCTATGCCTTTGAACTCGTATCTCTCTTTTCAGAGTCTCTTTCAAGCAGCTGATGAAATAAAAAATGCTCTTCACAAATACACCAATAATTCAAAAAATTTGTTCAGTGGTATATCCATCTGTAAGTTCTTAGCCAGCTCAAATGATTTTTTACCAGTTTGTAAAGGCAGAAAGTGAGTAGACAGGATTTTTTTTCCACTTGCCACTGACTCAGCTGCTAGCACAAAGCTCACCTGAATTAAGATATAGATAGAAAAGAGCTTTCTTTCATGGTTTTCTTCTTTAGTGGATCTAATTTTTTCAATTTTTACAATAGCAGAATGGACTAATTTAAAAAAAAAAAAAACCAACAAACATCCCCCAGGAAAACCCCAAATCCTTTCCTAGTTGTCAGTATCTTGTATTATGAAAATTTTCCAGGTCTCTAACTATCTCTTCCCTTTTATTAGCACTTTCCAAGACACTGAGGAGTTTCAAAGTTGCCAATCTATCTGCATTTACAAACTGACTCATATTCTACTATCTTGTTTCCTCTCTTACCTGATTACCTCTTGTAACATTTTTGCTCTCCTATTGATTATAGCATTTAATTTTTCACAACTTGTAATTCAGTGCTAATTTACACAGATGCGCATTTTCTAGGGAAACCTTTGAAACCCCTACATATATATTTATATATTCTTTTAAAACTGGGATTACTAAATTAAAGGAGGATTCTGATGTAAATTTTTTGGGATCTCTTATACATTTTTTTGGTCAGTTGTTTTCTATTTATAGTACAGATGCATGAGTATCAGTTTTAGCCACACTGATGTCCTACAGATCAACACATTGGGATAATCATCCCAGTTTGTTCCCAATATCTGGCTAGCAGCAGAGACAGATAGATAACATACTAAAGGGGTGTCTGTACTGCTCAGCAAAAGTTGTGTATAGCTGTAATGGAACTTAGTCCTTGATCAGAGGCCGTATCCTGGCATCCTGCATGACTTACCGAGTCATGCTGAGACAAAGAACACAGCTGACACAGTCAATAATTGGTACAATCTCAGTCTCCAAACTGTGGAGGGAGGAAGGTTGTATAGCACCCACTGACACAAAAGCATGAAGCTGGTGATCCTCTGTTTCTGTCTGTACAGCAGAAAAATGGGCATATACCTCATCTGAGGTGACATGAATGCAGTGAAACTCTGTCAAGGGTTAGGGCTGGTCCAGGAACTAGACAAGTGACAGACGCTCTCTGTTAACACCTCTCCATTTCCCAAAGGGAACAGAAAGGGAAGGGAGAGAGTTATGGATTGGAAAACAATATCAGAACAGCTTTAATAATAACAATAAAACTAAACATAGACAAGCATATACAAACATATACAAAATACCAAACCCAACCCACCTGATGGCAATTATGTCACCACCAACACTGATGCATGTAGAAGGCACTGGGGAAATCCCAGAATTTAGAAGTGACCTTGGTCTTCACACCAATCCTCAATAGTAACTCTAAACATTGAGCATTATCAGTGCTAGAAGTAGACTCTTTAAAAATACACTGTTAACTTCAGACAGTGCAGTTAGGTACTGAACTGACAAGTAAAATCACTAAACAGAGTTAGTTCTAGCTCAAACCAGGACAATCTTCTTGTGGTGGGGTTGAGCCAGGTTTACTCCTCATAGGGAACACAAAGTGGAAGATGCATGGACAGACGCCACAACATGTGTATCGCAAGGTCAGGGATGAGAACACTAGACTGATGTGTGATTAGGAGTTTGGGCTACTGCTGTAGGCTAATAGATATTCAGCTTTCCTAGATCAGTACCTGGAGCACAAAGTTCTGCTGATTGGAGGACTGAATGGCTTTCAGTGTCCTCAATCTGCATGGTGTGGTCGTAACACTAGAGATACCTCATTATTGGGATGTCTACTGTGTAGATGTGCCATTGGTATGCTCTCGGCCTTTTTGTTAACCTCTTGGAGAAGGGATTATTTTTTTTCCCACCCTGTGAAAGCTTCATAAACAGTGAATGAACACCAATATAAAATCAGAGGAGAAACTAGAGTTTCTTAAACACTGACTTCAGCGATGCTGCTAAGGCTCAAGGCTGAAGTGTCTGGCTAAAATGGTCTTAATAAGAAATAGATTTTTTATTTTCTTTGCAATGTACAGGTTGTCCTATATTGAGGTCCATTCTTTGACCACAGTGGCACTGTGGTGTCCCACAACAATACTGTGGTTTTTGGCTGAGCACTGTCATCTGGGTGAGGTCCTGCAGATCATTCTATTAAAATAATTGCCTAGATTTGCTCACTACAGCTGGTTAGCAGATGCATGTGCAGTGGTTCTTTTAATTTTTACAGCATTTGTTTCTTTCTGTGTCCGGTTAATATGCTTCATACATTCTAAACCTCTTCACTGGCCAATGTTTTTCTCATGCTGTTGATATTTCTCTGCTCAGAGTTAATAGCATCATCTCAGTGATGATAAATTACCTTGGCTTATAGATCTTTATGTCATATATCAGTTTCCTAGGGTTTGTTTCTTCTTTATATAAGATTTGTTAGAGTCTGTCTGAAACTAATTGAATTTTTTATAAGGCTGACCTACCAGAGAAACTGCTACTGATGTCATTGTTCTTGATATTTATACATAAATCCCTTCTAAGTATTTCATATATTTATGGGCATGACATATTGAGCTGATTTTAACCCTTATAAATTACCCTCTCCCTCCATTTGTCAGTGAGTGAATGAAACTTAATTTCAGATATAAATTAATTTTAACTGTGGTGATTTAGAGATTTACAGCTGCTGACTATCTGGTAAAATGCATCTAAAAGCCATCATTTTTCTCATGGAAAAATGACATTTCTTTCAGAATCTGCTCCTTAGTACTCTTCTTCTGAGTAGATAGACCGGTAACTGGTAGATAGCATAGTAGAAATCCACCTGAGGAAGTAAAACGAAGTGCCATGAAGTCTAGATATCAAACATCTCCTTGTTTAAAGTTAACATGATACCTAACAGAACACCAGGGTTGTTTAGAATAGCTTGCTTCACTTTTATTGTGCTCAATAAAAGGTAGTTACAGATTAACAATTGTGAATGTTTTCTGTATCATTTAAAAGGTACTTAAGAGAGAGTAACAATGTCAGTAGTATGTCACTGTTAATGATGAATTATTAGCAAAGTAGAAGGTGATATTAAGGTCAGGAAGTGTAAAAATTATACTGCTACTCTCTCATTCTTTTGCTCAGTCAAAATGTGACAATTTTCTGGACCTTTCAGTTAGGAAATAAAATTGATGTGAGAAACAGTTGTTACTCTTTGGCTGCAGATCTATTTACAAAGAACAGCAACATCATTGGAAGTATCATTTCAGTCAGCTCTACACCCACAAAGTTCTGCAGCCTTTTCCTCAGGGTGAAGACCTTTATATTCTTTTCCCTTTCTCTTTCTTCCATGACTTTCTGATCTTTCTTTTTTCCTTATTGGTGTGCAGTCTTCTCATAACTTCTTACATGAAAAGGACACTATGTCGCCTGTCAGGGCAGTTATCCTCCAAGTTCTGTATGAGATCCCAGAAACTCTCCTGGGACAGCATGATTAAGGCTTCACACAGGGCTTGCTATGGGCACCTTGGCACCATGGGATTTCCCAAGTTTTGTCCATCATGATTCTTTATTTAGGGATGGGGTTACAAGATGAAAAGAATTGCAGTGACAAGCATGGAGCTACACATGACTCAAGTTCTGACTGGGCTCACGTGAGGCCCGTTGTGAGTGTATTTTAATTGGGTACTGCAGTTGTCCTTAAATCTATTTCTGGGCTTTTGGCAAGGATCATAAATAAACACAAAGTTATCTAAAACTAGTTGTGGCTCTGATAGTGCCAGAAATAAATGGGGCTGGTTGTTTTATCTTGCTGGAATCAAAGAACACGACTAATAGTTATTTTTTTGTCCCCTTTCTTAACAATATCTGCTAGCCTTTCCTTTTTAAAATGCTTAGCAAATGATTAAAATAGGTGGGACACAATTTTATTTTAATGTATGTAGTTCACTCACTTTGCACTCTGTATTTCTGGGCTGTAACACTGCTGTTTTGTTGATGTTCTGAGCTGTTTTGCATATAAAATGCTTTATATTTTAAAGCTCAAAAAGTAATTTTTACAGCTGCAATAAATTTATCCTTTTTTTCCCTAAGAAAGCTAAGCTTTTATAATTCAGTTTTGTGTGACTAGGCAGGCATGTATATGTAGGTCCATGCAGGCCCATCTATCTGTTGTGCCTGGTGCAGGAGTTTCTAAACAAGATGGGCAAACATTAGCCACATTTGACAGATGAAAAGGTCTCAACATAGTAGGGATACACGGTGTCCTAAGGGATGATGCTTTTCATTGTTAAAAAAATTTAGGCACAAGATGAAACAGACCTCCAAAAGAAATGGTTTTATTTTTCAGTTAGTCGGTGAAGAAAGGAGATAATTGCTTTTTAAAGGCTTCTAGAGGGAAACTGTGGCTAGAAGGGATAAGTCTCTGGGCTTCAGGAATTCCAGCCTTCTTCTGGTTATGTACTTCCTCTGGTCTTGGAAGGCACCTAGACATTCACTTTAACAAGTCTGTTTCACTAAGAGCGCTTTAGCTGCTTAACTGAGGCGTCTCGTGCCATCTTTCTGCAGGGTTTCTGAAACTCCATAAAAAGCTGGCAGATATAAAGCAAGACCTGTAGGGGACTTTTGGAGCAACATGTGAGATGAGCATCTCTGTGTCTAAAGTGTCACTTAGAGCCTTGATGTTAGGAACATAAATTGCTAAAATTAAGAAGTAAAACCCATAAATTTGTCAAGCTGCATCCTACCTCAACTTATTCAATGCTAGCAGGCATTCCTACTATGGAGGTGACTGCATGAATGAATGTTTCTACTGATGCAAAGTCTGCATCATGCCAAAACTTTTTCTTAAACTCTAGAAAACATGAAAAAGAAAGAGAGTTATGAATGCCACACATATGGAAAATATTTCAACTGGAGTTTGCACCTAAATAGATACTAAACAATTTCTTCCCTGACATGATGTGTAGGTTTGTTTGTTTGCTTGTTTGGTTTTGGTTGTGGTTTGATTTTTTTTCACTTTCTTTTGGAGTGCACATAAAATAAGTGGAGACAGAATTGGCTCTTCGACCCATATTTCTTATGGGCAAATACCAAGAGACAAAAAGAGAAATCAACAGGAAGTCAGGCCCCATTCATTTGTCTCTTCATGGAATTGCATGGTTTTTATTCACATTTGTTTGGGAAAAAGAAATGAAAGTAATATGATGAGGTCCTCAATTTTCCTCTATTTCCAAGAAAATAACATTAGGACAGAAACTTAGTATTGAAGCTTCAGGTTGCCTTGTGGATATATCAGGGAGTTCTGAGTATGTGAAAACTGAATGTTATCAACATTCGTGCTCTGCATACTCCATTTGAACAGCTATAATAATATTAAAAATAATAATTCTGCTTAGCTTAACCAGTTTGAAGGTGAGCAAAGCACTTAATGTTCTTTATGAAATGCACAGCTGATGTATTTAATATTATTATGTTATCGGTATGAATTATGTGTAATAAGACTGAAATTCAGAAACTGTCTCTATTCCAAGGATTTTTCTAAGTATTTGACTATAACTAAGTCGCATTAATAATTATTATAATTATATATAATATCTACGATATATAACATATAATATATTATAATAATAATTAATAATCACTACATAGAAGGTTTTTCTGGAGAGAATAATCATGTCAGAATGGAAATTGCACTCAAGAAGAAAAACACATACCTGGGTTTCCTGGTGGAGAGCAGGATGACCATGAGCCAGCGATGTGCCCTTGTGGATAAAAAAGCCAATGGCATCCTGGGGTGGATTAGAAGGGGTGTGGTTAGTAGGTCAAGAGAGATTCTCCTCCCCTTCTACTCTGCCCTGGTGAAGCTGCATCTAGAATATTGTGTCCAGTTCTGGGCCCCTCAGTTCAAGAAGGACAGGGAACTGCTCAAAAGAGTCCAGTGCAGAGCCATAAGGACAATCAAGGGAGTGGAATATCTCCCTTCTGAGGAAAGACTGAGGGAGCTGGGTCTCTTTAGCTTGGAGGAAAGTGAAGGGTGACCTCATTAATGTTTATAAATATGTAAAGGGTGAGTGTCAGGAGGATGGAGCCAGGCTCTTTGTGAAGTCCAGTAATAGGACAAGGAGCAGTAGTTGCAAACTGGAACATAGGAAATTCCATGTAAACATATGGAGAAAATTTTTCACAGGGAAGGTGACAGAGCACTGGAACAGGCAGCCTAGAGGGGTTGTGGAGTCTCCTTCTCTGGAGACATTCGAAACCCACCTGGATGTATTGCTGTGTGACCTACTCTAGGTAATCTTGCTCTGGCAGAGGGGTTGGACTAGAAGAGCATTAGAGGTCCGTTCCAACCCCTAACACTGTGTGATTCTGTGTGTGGCTGAGATGAAACTGAGGCAAGTCCCTTTGAACCATTATTCCTATGAAATAAATAGGGTTTGAGAATCCATGCATGAACCTGGCGTTTCTAAAAGTACAGACAGTTATTAGTGGATCAAATCTACAAAAATGCAACACTCTGTAAAACCTTCGAACAGGTCTGCTTGTATTTTCACTCTTATTACCTTGGTAGCCCCAGCTTTCTCATAACCTCAAACTGGCAATCAAGCTCAGGTGGATGTTTGCTGAGATGTGAATAGTTCAGGGCAAAATGGCCATATTCATTTTCAGTTTTGATCCAAGTAAAGATCTGGAGAATAGAAATTTTTCAGTGCTACTTTAATTAACAGTAGATCACAGATCTCCAAGGTTCCTTCCAACCCCTGACACCCTGTGATACCTGTGATACCTGTGAAATAAGATATGATTAAACTTTGAGGTTATATGAGAGGAGCTATCCAACTTTCTCACTAACTACAATGAAAAAAAAGGAAAAAGATGTATGTGATGTAGCTCTCAAGCCTTTAAACATTAAAACTAATCTGTCAATACAATTCAGTCAATACTCATTTGCTTTTCCTAGAGATACCCACAGTCTTTGAAAAGACTAAGTAGAGTGCTGAGTTTGGGGACTTTCATGGACAAAAAAGACATTGTGTGGTATTTCAGAAACGGATATTAAGGTTGCACATAGCGGAACGTATCTCCAAAGAAATCCATATTACTGCAGCTGTATAACTTTTCCTGTGTGTAATTACAACTCAAATCACAGATGGCTTTAGAAGAATTACTGTATATGCTATGTTCAGAACACTGTGGTCATATCCTAGACTCCCACACATCTGTTCCTTGCTATTAGTTGTAATTTGAGTTTAAATAATAAAATCAGACAAAGAATACCACACTTTTTGACATTGCTCACTGTATTTCACTGGAAGAATAGTTCTTCTATTCAGCTAACTTTAAAGAAAATCATTAACATCCTTGATTTTGATCTTAGTCCAGGGAATGGAAAAGGGACCTTCAAGGCAAGTTTCACCATATATAATCCTCATTGTTTACATCTATACTGAAGAAGGCTACACCTGAAACAGTAACCTAGAAGTGAATATTTGTAGAGTTATTAATCTGCCATATTTTTTACATTTTCTTTAAAATGAGACAAATTATACTCTTCAGTCAGATAATTCCCATTCCCCAGCTTAGACACTGTCTGCCTGTGTATAGGGTCTGGATCACTTGGCATCTAGGAACAGGATATATGGCTTCAATCATGAGAATGAATAGGGGAGAAACTAGTTGAAACTGAAGATGTGCTGCTGTAGATGTGTTTGAATTTCCAGAGCCCTCCTGGGCTCATGAAGTGGGTGCTTATGTGACTGTAAGCTTCAGTGTCTGATCCCATCCTTCCCATTCCTCCTCAAGAAGATGTAAACACTGCCATTCTTTGGGCTCAATCCTGTTTGCTGAAAGCGTGGCTTGTGAGCAAGACCATATAATCACACAGTCACAGTGCTTGCCATGGAAGTTTGAAATCCAAACAAGATTTTGTCCTAAACCAAATCTGGGCCCAAGCTCACACCTTTCATGAGACTGAAGGTTTCACTGGGACCAACTTGGCAAAGTTGAGCTACTGGTTCAGACAAGAATGTATGATTAATAACCCAGAGTTATTGAGTTAAATGAGAGCCAGCAGAGCCCACTGAAGAGGGCATTACAGCTGCAGCTGCAGTCTTGAGGGCTGAACAGCAGCTCTGAAGCCAACATTTGGGCAGAACCCCATCCACTTTGCATTCTTTTTGCATAGCATCTGTGTGGTAATTCATCTTTATTTTGCTGTACTTGCATTTTCTTTTTCTTTGCTAGAGTTACTGGTAACAGGTGAAAATAACTCTTTTTTTTTTGCAGTACAGGAAAAGCCATTAGTACTGCTGGGTTTTGAAAAGTGTCAAACCCAAACTATGTAGTGAGCTAGAATACTGGCTTCTCTCATACCAGTTGGGGTTTTTGGTAAAGATATGGAAAGCAGTTGATGGGACAAATCACCATTTCACAAAAACTTGAAACAGGCTGTTTCAGCTTAATGAAAAATGACACATATTCTGAAATGAAAATGAATGCTGAAAGGTTTCCAGTGGACATACAATCAAACAGCAGGTAGCAGAGAACAAGAAGTACTGTCCTTGCAAAGTAAATTCAATTCAGATTATATTCATGTTTCCTCTGGAATTCAAAATAGCTAGCTAAAGGTGTAAAAATCTCACTGCAGGCTTGAAACCTGGTCCTTCTATTGCTGCTATAGTGTTTGCTTTTTTTTTCAGACTTAGTTAGCCTTTTATCTAAAAGCAGAATATATATATTCTTCTAAGTTACATCCAGGGGAACTTATGCTTCAAACAGAGGATCTACTGCAACTGCGGCAGGAAATCCCACTCTGTTATCTTTGGTCTCTTACAGATTTTTGAAATCTTAGAAACCTGACCCCAATATGGGACAGACCTTCCTAGGCTCTGCACGGGGAACAGAACTGGAAGTTTCCATAGGAGTGTTAAACTTGTTTCAGTGGCCAGCTGAACAAAGCAGAAGAGACTAGTCATACAAATATCTCCTGATGATGACGTTAGCTGTGCACATAATGCCAGAAGAATAGGAAGCACAATACCTAGATTACAATTTATAATCTTTGCTTTAAATTATAGTGACAGTACATTGGAGAATGTGCTAACACTTTTTAAATCTCAACGTAGAGTATGCATACATTCAATAATGTATATTCAGCTAGACAGATTCAAGCATGAAAGGCAGCTTTAAAATTAATTTGACTGTAGCAAACAAGGTATTATAAAATATAAACTTAGGTGTGCGCAACACACTTCACTTCCCACATCACACTCTGAAAATGAAACGTGGATATTGCTTACGAGACATATATGTCCAATAAAGAAGCTTCAACAGAATGACCTGGTTAGAAGGGGAAAAATTACTGAGCAGAAGATGTCTGCTGGCATACTGACAGAGAAAATACTTGCCAGACTGGGGCATGTACTTCCCCAGACTCTCCCCACAAACTTTCTGTGAGATTTTGGCCCCTTGCCTGGGATGTCTGACTTAACTCCAGACTCTTGTAACATGGATCATCTTCAAAGAGACTCTGCCTGTTACTCTGTGGGACCCCTCTGGGTCCATTTATGGGTTGGTCAGGTCCTCCCTTATGGGATCAGTGTGACAGCCCCTCTAGGATACTCTGCCCCCCTTCTAAGATCTGTCTAATGCACTTGATACTGATATTATTATGAATGTACATATATATACATATATGCAATCTAGCATAAGTTTTCTTCACTATGGATAAGATTCCTCTCATGATATGGCATTATATGTATTTCACACACATTGATTTCACTAGCTTATGATACTTCATGCTATCACTATTTAAACAAAGAATAGAAAAAGAATTACAAGACACTCAGTTTAAAAATGTAATTAATATATTTAATACTAGTTTAATAGGAGAACTATAGATATAATATGGGGATTTTTCTACCGCTTACTCAAGTCCCTTTTCTAATATATGGTCTTGTGACTAAGTCAGTTTGACAAATCTTAAAGCCAGGAAAGGGACTATTAACTGCATCATGCCAGTAGCAGCTAACCCCTCTGAAAAAAAAAGCCATCGTGTACTGCATTCTGTTTAAATGCTTGTACCTGTGAGACTACATACTCTAATTTCTTACTAATCATTAGCAGACCGGATCCATGGAAACATGACATCAGCAGAGATTTCCAGTAGGGAATATTTTCTTTTATTCAGAACGTTGGCACCATTTCTTTCTTGACAGGTGAGAATGTTAAGATTATTTACATATTTAAACTACCAAATTAAACAGGGTCTAGACAGCTAAGTATTTTCTGAAATCTGATTATTCTTTTTAATTCTAATGTTAATTTCTTTTTTCCCCTTTATTTTTCACACAAACACTAGTTAATTACCATTTTGGACAGAGAGGAAGTCAAGATCAAACAAATTATGGCTAAACATGAAGCAAGTTGTTCTGGTCATTTAATAGCGTTTCTAATTTAATGGAATCTTTTCTCTCATTCAGAGCAGATTACACAAGATTATGTGTAATGAATAGCTATAAATTCCCTTTGAATCTAAGATAAATTGGAGATTCTCATCACCTTCCAGTTTGTAATAAAATATTAATTTTGGTTCATTTACAGATGTTTTGGAGAAGACAAATTACTACAGTCTAAAGGCCACATTCCTCACTTCCCCCACACTTGGCACAAATGTTGCTGACATCTTAGCAATAATGAGTGTTTGGCAACATATCTTTAGAAGGATCAAACAATAACTTATAACCAGCGAAGTTCTCATGACAGATGTCTAACTGAAAGCTTTACCCCGGCTGATTATATATGCATTTATTGTCTGGTTAAATCTAGATTAATCTAGTTAAATCTCATTTATTTAAAGGTTGCATTTTTGGAAGTTGGTTCAGAGTTTTTAATAATGAGTGATTCTCTGCAATGCTATGTTTCACAAGACGTCTCTCCCCAGGTCTTCATATTGTTTCTGCTGCTAGAAGAAAATGCTTCTTTCAAAAATGGAGCAGAGTTATCTAAGTTTTCACATCACCTTTGGCTTCCCACCATGAATGAACAGATAAATATTGCTGTACCATTGACTGTGTCATTAGTGATTCAAATCCCACTGGTGTAAATATTCACAGACTATCTACTGTGTGGGTTGACAGTGCAACATAACTCTTCTCAAATAGTGTTCTAATAGCATTAATGCTGGGGAAAAAAATACCTAAATGAGTGTTTTCCTGTGGTCCTGACTTATAAAAATAATTAAAAAAACCCAAATAACCTCTGCTTTCTGAATTGAAATAGATGTCACTAATTTTAAAAAGTCTGAGGAAAGCAATATAGGAAAATCTCATATGAGTCTGTCTGAGGCAATCTGGTGTCCCAGGAGCCATGTTGCAGGAACAAAATTCTGTGCTAGGGACACTGAAAACCCTGAGATATCCTGTTCTGGCCTTTTGTTACTATGCAGGAGATCCAGTGGTCCCAGCTGGTCCCAGAAGCTATCTGGAGGAGCTGGAAGGAATTCAGGCAGAGATCAGATGCAGATGAGGTATTTAGATATTTACATAGAGACTGATCACCATTCTCCTTGTCTCAGTGAACATTTAAAACATTTTCCATGAAGTAGAATAACATCTGCAAGCAAAGCAAAACCTTATCCCAGAATACTTCCACTATATTGAATTATACAGACATTGCATATCTTCGACTGCATACAATATGCTAGATCAGAATACTGATAGTCTAATTCTAAATAGCATTTATCAGATTAATCCCTATCAATAAATTTGTGAAGAGAAATAAAAGGTAGAGGGCTTCATCTCCTGCTCCGTGAGATTAGCCCCTTTTTGCCAAGGACTGTTCAGCTGAATGTATTCAGAAAACTTGCTTCGAATTTATCGATGCTCTTTACATGCCTAAACCCACATTTTTTAGAGAATAAAGTATAATATAAAAAAATTCCCACTCAGTATTTATCCAGTCACCACAAATCTCTAACCCTTCAATATTTCAGTACAAGCAGTACCCAGCAGGGAGGAGAGAAACAAAGAGGGGAATTGGTGGGAAATCAGAAAGATGACTGAAGCTGGTTTTATATCTTGTTTTTCATACAAAGGCTGTTCCATGAATAGGAAATTTAAACCAAGCAATTCAATAGCTCTCATTTTAAAGCTTGTTGCGCTCACGTATCTGATCGAAAAGTTTCAGCACTGTAGAGTCATTCCGGGCAACACCACTTCCACTGTTTTCCAGGATTTCTTTTTAACTACAGGCCTTGTATCACTTTTGTGTAGTGGAATTGAGGATAATACACTGGGAGATCCAGGAGAAAGATAAACTTGAAGAAATACACTTTTGAGGCACTTGCAATACACAAAGGGATTAAGTATCTTAGCGTAGGCTAAAGTGTGGATAGCTTTTTCTCATAACCTGTTTGAAGCTCTGTTTTGTTGTTTTGCTGGAGTCACAGACTTACCACATTACTGAGCATTTCTGTTTATATAAAAGAGTCTTTTTGCATCACAAGCTCAGACTAGGTGGCACCCAGTGGTTAAAAGGACTAGGAGTACAAATCTTATATTCTAACAAAAATAAATAAATTAAAAAATCGATAGAAAACAGGCACTGTGTTAAAGTGCATGATGTAGTCTGACTAGAGCTCCTTGCTACGAGGAGTGCTACATCTGAATTAGAGTTGCCAGATTTGTTTAATCAAGTTTAGCATCTGGGAAGAAATTAAGAAAATCTCAAATTCAGTTTCTTTTGATCAGGGCTAGCTCTTTAACAAACAACAGTGAAAACACATTTCAAACATCAAGGAAAAATAGCTTTCATGAATACACTTTGCTCTGGCATCTCTATGCCACTTTCCTAGATTTTTCTGTTAAAAACTGAAAGAAGGCAGTAACAAAAGAAAGTTACTGACTGTGTAATTTAAATTGGGCAGATTTCTGGAAAGAAGGAAAAAGTGTAACCCAAGCAGAATATTATATTCTGTCAATGAAGAAGTAAAAATGAATAAAAGTCAACACAGAGAATATAATGTGAGTACCAGAGTTATTGCAAGGTGACTGAGCATCATATATTGATGAGTCAGGGTGAAGATTTAAATCAGTTTCAGTGGTCATGGTAAGAGACAAAGGTAACTTTCACAGCTGGCAAAACACAGAGAGCAAGTTTTAGAGGAAAGCTGGGACATCTAGTTGTTAGGCTCTCTCTATGATCTAGGTATCTAATGCAGGAACTGCCTGTGGTCAGAGCTGCTAGTCCTGAGCAAAAGAAACCTGATCTTTCTGAAAAGGCATCAGGTGCCTGTATTTAGATATCTGAATACTGCCCTTAAACAGAGTGTATTAGCTTACGATCAAACATTTGTTTACCTTCTAATGTGTTGAATAGATCTTGAGGTTCTTTCCTATTTATGAGGTCACTATTGATGTCAATGGATTAGACGTCCACTTGGTGAGTAGATATCCAGTTGCCTGCACCTATATGGATATTGCAGGTGCTGTAAAGAACGTTAAATAGCGCTAGATATCTATAGAATCTCCATCCCTTACTGGATGTGAGGGGGAACATTGCAACCAAGGATGAGGAAAAGGCTGAGACGCTTATTGTTGTCTTTGCCTCTGTCTTTAATGCACAAACCAAATGCTCCCAGGGTGTTCAGCCTCCTGAGCTTGAAGATAAGGATGGAGAAGAGTGCAACCCCCCCATAATCCAGGAAGAAGTAGTTAATGATCTGCTTCTGCACCTTGATACACATAAGTCTAGTGGGCCGGATGGCATTCACCCAAGGGTACTTAGGGAGATGGCAGGAGAGCTCACCAAGCCTCTCTCCATCATTTTTCAACAATCCTGGTCAACAGGGGAGGTACCAGATGACTGGAGGGTCGCTGATGTGATGCCTATCTACAAGAAAGGCCAGAAGGAGGATCCAGGAAACTGTCAGCCTGACTTCATTCAGTACCAGGAAAGATCGTGGAGAGGATCATCTTGAGTGAGCTCTCACAGCAATTGCAGGGCAGCCTGGGGATCAGGGCCAGCCAGCACGGGTTTATGAAAGGGAGGTCTCGCTTAACCAACCTGATCTCTTTCTATGACCATGTGACTTGCCTTTTGGATGGGGGGAAGGCTGTGGATGTTGTCTACTTGGCCTTTAGTAAGGCCTTTGACACAGCCTCCCACAGCATTCTCCTGGAGAAACTGGCAAAACATGGTATAGACAGATGGACTCTTTGCTGGGTTAAAATCTGGCTGGTTGGCCGTTCCCACAGAGTTGTGATTAATGGGGTGAAATCCAGCTGGCTGCCGCTCACCAGCGGTGTCCCTCAGGGCTCAGTTTTGGGGCCAGTCTTGTTTGGAATTTTTATTGATGACCTGGACATGAGGATTGAGAGCACCCTCGGTAAGTTTGCAGACAACACTCAGCTGTGTGGGAGTGTTGATCTGCCCGAGGGCAGGGAGGCTCTATCTTCAGAGGGACCTGGACAGGCTGGATTGATGGGCCAAGGCCAATTGCATGAGATACAACAAGGCCAAGTGCTGGGTCCTGCATTTCGGTCACAGCAACCCCCAGCAGCGCTACAAGCTTGGGGATGAGTGGCTGGAAAGCCGCCCAGCAGAAAGGACCTCGGGGTGCTGGTGGACAGCTGGCTTAATGTGAGTCAGAAGTGTGCCCAGGTGGCCAAGAAGGCCAGCGGGATCCTGGCTTGTATCAGGAATAGTGTGGTCAGCAGGAGAAGGGAGGTTATCATGCCCTTGTACTCTGCACTTGTGAGGCCTCATCTCGAATACTGTGTTCAGTTCTGGGCCCCTCATTATAGGCGAGACACTGAAATGCTGGAATGTGTCCAGAGGAGAGATGCCAAGCTTCTGAGGGGTTTATAGAACAAGTTGTATGAGGAGAGGCTGAGGGAGATCGGTATGTTTAGTTTGGAGAAGAGGAGGCTGAGGGGAGACCTCATTGCCCTCTACAACTCCCTGAAAAGAGGTTGTGGAGAGGTGGGTGTTGGCCTCTTCTCCTTAGTAACTAGTGACAGAACCAGAGGAAATGGTCTGAAGTTGGGGCAGGGAAGGTTTAGATTGGATATTAGGAAGAAATTCTTTACAGAAAGGGTGGTGAGGCACTGGAACAGCCTTCCCAGGGAGGTGGTTGAGTCACCATCCCTGGAGGCATTTAAGAAATGGGTAGACCTGGTGCTTCAGGACATGCTCTAGGGGCAGGCATGTAGGGGGTTATTTTGTGGTTTTGAAGTTGTGTTTGATCAGGGTATTTAGGTGTTTGGTTTTTTTATTATGGGTATGGTTGGACTCAGTGATCTAGGAGGTCCTTTCCAACCATGAATATTCTGTAATTCTGTGACCTGTGTGCAGTCAACTGAGTAAAGCTCCAAAATACATGTCCACAGCCTAGTGCTGTATTTAAGATCTGGTTGTATTTATCACTGTCCTGCTCTGGTTCAATTGGTGAATTAGTGGTGGAATTTTTTAAATTAAGTTGATTTTTTTTCCCCAAGTCATGTTTGCCTTTTGTCTGTGACCATAACTGGTGAGTGGGCCTCCTTGTCCTTTGTCTTAAACTTTGAGCCTTTTGCTGTATTTTCTCCTCCTCATCTCGATGGAGTTACATAGGAGTGTGTGAGTGGCTGTGTGGTTGTTTTGCTGCTGGCTGGTGGACTTAAACCACACCTCCTTTAGCTCATGGCTCCCTTCCCATGGGGCAGCCCTCCATTGCAGCACCCTGATAGGTATGGAGGTGTACAGTCAGAGCACTCATTGATACTACAATTCATTCCTCTCTTCTGTTGTTGGAGCACATCATTCCACTCTTGTGAAAACAGAGAGAAATGTAAGCTTGATAAGGTTAGATGGAAAGCCCGAGAAGGATTAAAACTTTAAATAAATTAACTGGGAACTCACTAGGGAGAAGAAAAAGGAGGGTGCAGATTTTGTGAAATTCCCCTACAGCATCCAAGTATTTTTGAAATACACAGGGAGATCCAACTCTTCCTACATGTAGTTTCCCTACAAAGAGACTGTGTATCTAGTAATGTGATTTTGACTTCCCATTTGGGAGCTCGGTGTTGCAGAGGCTTACTGCTGAAGTCGTTTTTTAAGCCCCATTTTGTGTTTCATATCCTTATGTCTTTGTTAATAAGACAGTGTCTGAAAGAGGACATTACCTTAAATCATACATATGGGATCCTTATCTGCCCTTACTCAAATGCAAATGAATCCTAAGAGGAGCATTTGGATTTGTTCTTGCTTCAGTAATGAACAAAGTGAGGCTATTTCAAATGTGATTCAAACATGATGATCTTTCATGATGATGTCTCTTCAAGCCCTTGACAAAAAAAAAAAAATAAATTAACTAATCCTTAATAAAAGAATTCTAATAAAAGAGCATGAGTAATTTCCTAGGCTGTTTTATTAAATTTTAACAGAAATATATTTGATGATTACATTCTGTGATGGAGAGAATAATCCTTAAAGGAGAAAATCAGACACAAAGTATTATAACTTTTATGATCTGTCCACAAGAATGTTTTCAAAGCAAAATTTCATTTTTAGCTTGCTTTTAGGCAGCAGCAAATTGCCCAGAAAAGGAAGGGACATCTAATTCTTTAAAGTCTAATGGCATGACCAACTTCTTTTAAAAAATCTTTAACATTAAAGTAATTAATTGTAATAACCTGTGGGGCACATTGCAATGTCCTCAAGGGCACCACTGAATACTGCTTGTCCCTGCTGGCTCCCAGCGGCTTCCCCCACCCTGCCTAGGACCCAGGACCCCATTTCAGAGGTAGTACACCCCTGCC
>JANHFX010027402.1:3922-28730 GCA_027560015.1 Chloroceryle amazona
AATTCCTCTATCCCTATTTTTTGAGTAAATGCAGACCTAAGATAACATTTCTTTAGGTGTTTAGTTGTATACATCCTCCCTTCATGAACCCATGTTGGCTGGGCCTGATCCTGCCATTGTCCTGTACTTGCCACGTGATCATCCCCAAGATAAACTGTTCCATAGTCTTCCCTGGAACAGAGGTCAGGCTGACAGGCCTGTAATTCCCCAGATCCTCCTTCCTGCCCTTCTTGTTGATGGGTGTCATACTGGCAAGTCTCCAGTCATCTGACACTTCCCCAGTTGACCAGGATTGCTTATAAATGATGGAGAGAGTCTTGGCAAGTTCCTTCGCCAGCTCCCTCCACACTGTTGGGTGGCTTCCATATGGGTGTCCAGTTGGCTTAGCAGGTCTTTCACTACTACATGAAAGGTTTATAACCGGCTATCAGGAAAATTCATCCCTTTACTTGAAGTAAGTCTGACTTAGTTCAAGAAGCAAGCAAAGGACAACACTGTCTTGCAGTTAGTTTCAAGTGCAAAGAGACAACCATCATTTGGGGAAAAGAGTGCCAGTCCTGATCCTACAGTATGAGCATTAGTCTGTCACTCCTGATAGAATATTATCTTTATAAGTATGAGCTACCTTAATAACATGACTGTGCAATTCTCAGCACTTAAAATACAAACCTCTCCTTTTCCAAGCACTGTGTAACTCAGTAGTACAAAGAAACTTTGAAAGAAGAATCTAACCATTATGTATCATCAGATTGAAGCATTCAGGACAGATAAGAAATGTGACATCTCTGTGTCTAACTCCTGGGATGTAGTACATTCAAGAGCTCTGCAGAAAGACCTCAGTGAAGAAGGACCTGTCAGGCTCCAGCAGAAGTGGGTGCAGAGTACTGCTAATTAGTTTGACTGCAAGCTTGGTTACGACTCCTGGGGGTGACTCACATTCCCTGAAGGGTCATGGTACAGTAAGGCCTTATACTTCTATGACATCTGGATGGAGCGTAGCGGCAATTAAGTGGATTACTACTCAATGCATAACTACTATGTAGAGGGCATGAGTTTATGCAAACTGCATTTCCTCATTAAGGGATCAATGGCATGCTGGAAGGCTCACTCAGGGTTTCCTTGTTCTGCCTCTCACCGGGACAACCATTCTGTTTCTTCAGTTCACAATTTGCATCATGACATCTTGTTTATTTCAGAAATTCCAGAAATTTCTTTGCTGTTTTAATGCAGAGGCCACATATCCTAGGGATTTATTTGATATGTAGTTGAGAGACAGCTCATCTTGATGTCATAAAATGTGCAGCATAAGTGTAATTCGTTCATATCTCTACAATTAAATTGTAACTTTGCCAGGCATCATATCCATTATTTTATGCCTTTAAACATAACCTAAGTGGGGCCTGTATAGAGGAATTTTATCTTATTTTTTATAAAATGTACAAAATGGAATTGGCTGACTCATGTGCACTAAAACTATCTTTAACTAACTGAAATAATCTGCTTGGACAATTCTCTGTATACAGGTGTCCTCCATAATCCCTAAGTGCTATCAGTAACTACATCTGCAAAACCTTCTGTTGAAATCCCAACACATTTTCATCAGTATGAGTAAGAAAGTGACTTCAAGTAGATTATTTCAGAGTGGGAGCACAACAGGCATTGGGCACAAGATCATGACCTATCCTCTCAAAATTCAAGTCATGGTTGACTCCCCAGGTCTTGTGGTAACTTCATAAAACACTGACACTGTCTGCAGCCATCTCACTTGTAGAAGAGTTAAAATTTGCCAATTCATTCCAGCTGAGATCTTCAAAGAAGCCATCAGGAACAAGCACTCAGCTGTCATTCAAAACTGGGAAGTCTGGAGAAGGCAGTATCCCTTTCTTCATCAGCAGATGAGAAAGCTTTCTCCTTGGACAAGCTCTATTTCAATATGCTTGCCACAGAAACAGAAAAAGCTTGATTTTGCAACATTGAGTGTTTAGATAAAAGACGAGAAAGTATTGTTAAACAAAGAAAATGAGTCTGTAAGACCTCACTAGGAAAATGAAAATCATTAGCTTCCCTTTGGCCTCTTTTTCCTTTCCTTTTCCTTCTGCAGGAGCCAGTGGGAGTTTTATCCTCATGAGCCTGTTCTGTTCCCATCAGCACGTTTACCTTCACAATGACTGTCTGCCTCGTCATTTGTGTTTTCATTGTTTACAACATGCAAATCCTACGCTGTTCCTCTCAATTACATTTAAAAAATGAAATGTAAACATGAACATTCTGCTGTTATTTGGGGCAAAAAGAAAGCTTTGTTGGTTTGTAAGTGGCTGAATGAAAAAGAGAAGAGCACAGAGAAAAAAAAGGGGGAGAAATAGGGAATGAAAAGAACAAAAATATAAATAAAAAAACCTGGAAAACCTAAACGAGCCATCTTTCATGCTATGCTGGTTTTTGTTGATGAGCAATACAGGTTTGATTCCTCTTGTTCAGTGCAGTAAAACCAAGAAGTATTTGTCACATTATGTGAGGATGTTTTTTCCAAATTTTTATCTGTGCTTTGGGGGATCCTGGGGACATTAATTAGTTCCTTCTGCCCTCTTGAAAGGGCTGCAGATCTGGCATTACCATTATATATTTACTTGGAATTTAAATCAGGCCCTTACAGTGTATGATCCAAGTTTTAAAAATAATGAATCCTTTTCCTAAGTATTGTTTAGTATGATTTCAAGATAACAAAACCACTTTATGAAAGGACATTTTCACTAAATTGGCTGAATTGTTAATTTTAATGATTCTGTTTTCTAGCCACAGACAGGTTTACATATTAAATACTTTCCACCCTCAGATAAATTTAAAAAAAACACATGCTTTGATAAAACTCAACCCCAAACCATCCACAACTGTGGCTTTGACACAGCTGCAAGATACTGTAGGAAGCTAATTCATTCTATGGCCCATCTGAGGAAAGACCCTCCAAACCCTGGCCAAGGATTTGCTAGAGAAAAGTGAGGAAACACAAGGCTCTGAACTATTTTTTTGGATAATTCCTCGGTTCATGCACTAACCCTGACCCATGTTATTATATGCTTGAGAACAGCACACAGAAGCAAGCCAAAGGGATACAGAGCGAAGGACGGAGGTTAGGGAATAGCTAAGTGGGATTGCATATGTAGGAGCACTTTTAACAGATGGTTTTACATTACTCTTTATGTTACACACAGTTCCGAATGTAGAGCACTGTCATGGGACTGTGCAGTACCTCGTGCTCTGGGCACTAGAGCACAATAAATCAGTACAATGATTTAGGCAGACAAACAACTTGTAGAGAGAATTGACTGTTGTAGCATTTCACACACCAAAAATAGAACTGAAGAAAGGCCCACAGTTTACCTATTTGCTTCTTTTCACATCTAGTAATAAGGAAACGTCATTTTGCCAGAAAAAAATATGTGCACTAGGTAGTTTTTTACAGCAGTGCAGGCTAGCAGTGACCACAAGGATCTTGGGCATGTCACAAGGAGAACAGTCTACCAAAGACTGGGAGAAGCATCTCCCACAGAGGACAGAAATTACCTATCTGGTTCTGGGACTTTCTGCAGCAAAAGCAAATTCAGAGACAAGTGGAGAGAAAAAAAGCATCAGCAAAGCATACTGAATTGCATGTTTATCTTTATGAATATCAACTTATTTTGTTAAATTGTTGGGGTTTTTTTAAAGAAAATAAAACCTGCCCTTGGCTGCTGGAGAAGGTGAAGAATGTCTCAAATCCACCAAGTGGCCAGAGAATGATGTAAATACCTTAAAATATAATAGTTTTTGGCAGGTCTGTTGATGTTACAGAATTTTACTGCTTACATTGTTTTGTCATTTTGGAACTCTAATAAGCAATTCTTCACCAGACACTAGTGGCTAAGGGTTCTCTGCCTTGCAGTTTGTGTTGTTACTGTAAAATGAGGCTCTGAGCTACTGCTCTCCCAGGACTATACATCTTTACTGCCAACATTTCATACTATTTGGCCAGACAGTAATTCTTCGCTTGTCTTCCTTAAAGCAGTCCTGTCTCGTGGTTTTTTTTTGGCAGAAACTAGTCAGACATTTCTGGTTTGCTTAGGTCTTCTGTCCTCTCTCTCTCTCTAATCTCACAAGCAAACAACACAAAAAAAAAGCTGATTATATGCTCCGTTGCTGTAGCATTTGTTACTTTCTGTGCCTAAGCACTTGCATTTAAAAATATATGCAATACCAGAATAGTGGATTAAGAGAGATAGAGAATGAAAATCTGGCACCCTTGCCATAGAATATATAAAAGGCAGAGAGAGACAGGGAGTCCAGGTAATAGTGTTCACTTTGAAAATGCACAGTGTTGAAATATTCTTCATTGTCCTCTCAATATTTTTACAAGAATACTAACTGTAAACATTATGAAAAGTAGGTGCAAAAGTATTCAGGACAATATTACATTTTTGCATATCATGGGTACTTTTGAAATGGAAACAGGTATCATATTTTTAAGGAGAGAAAGCCTAGTTGTGGTAAATTGCTACAATGGCAGTATGCTTGCACTTGACACAGTTCCTCTGTGTTTATGATAGAGAGTCATCACAAGGCAATCAGGGTCAACTGTGTAATTTAAATGTCAGTCTGACTAGATGTAGACAGATGCTTAATGTGGACAAAAGTGACTCCTAACATTTTCACAATCACATTAATTAACCATCCTTTAATTAGTGTCAAGGGTCAACTCAACTCATAGCAGTTCCTTGATACGAGCTGTGTCAGGAACACAGTAAGTCTGTACACTACCGCAGTTGGACATTACCGCAGCTAGCTGTGCAATAAAGCCCTTCTAGATCAACTTGTTCTTGATTATTGGCACGTAGTCTAATACGTAGTATTCTACATGCATGTGAAGATCTTCTGACATTTGTTTCACCTATCATCTTAAAGTACATTTCTATCTATGAAATTCTACTAGCTACCCAGATTTCTTTTTTTCCTTCTGTTGTCAACATAGTTTAATGACTACATATCAGACACATAGACCTCTCATGGTTATAGACCAACATGAAGGTCTGGTGACTCTTCCCATCTGTGATTCACAGCAAATAAATAGATACCTGTATGCAAACACAATATTTTAACACAAAGTAACTGAACCAAGCTGCCTGTAGAATGAATGCTGACAGTCTGAAAGATCCATTCAACTAGCTTATTGTGTATTTCAACACACAATGGTAAGGCATTCACACAGTGTTACCGAGAATAATGTTGTAACTGGGTATTTTCAGGAGAGATTTGCAAGGCTAGATAATGGATTCTTCACTTGCTTAAAAGTCTGTCTTTACAAGCTAATTTTTTATATTATCTTTACAGCACTAACCTCTCAGGCTGTTTGACCTCTGCAACACTATACAGCAGCACTGCCTTAAAATACTTTGCAGGGAGAACGTAGATGTGTTATAAATAGAGAAGAGAGGGTTGCAACAGAATACCTGTGAATGCTTGGAGACCCAGTGGCGCAAGACATTTAGGACACGATTCGTGGCCGCTCTGCGTATTATGAACTCTTTGTCACACATGCGTTCAGAATTGTTAAACCCTGTGTGAAAAAAAAACACCACATTGAAGTTAATGGAGGTAGAAAAATTTCAAATATGGTATGAATAATTTTGGTAAGCTACAAGCTCATAGAACACTTCTGTGTAATATAAGGAGACATGCCTATGTAGACTTTCAAACATGACCATTTAGACTGTTGAAATTCTGAAAGATCAGTGGAATAGAGCCTTGCCCATCAAAACTGATACAAACACCTCCTTGGGTCAGCATTCAGTTTTAGAAAGATGAAGAATATTTGCCTGAAACATTAACATCTCCTTTCAGTATGGCAGAAAACAACAGTAAAAACCAGGACCAGACAAAAAATGTACAGGGCCTGTAATAAAGCAGATTACAGAAAGAGAGTTAGTATGATTTAAAAAGGGGAAGGAGGTAAATTTCAGAAGTGGTCAAGAAATAGGGGAGGATAGTTCAAACACAGAGGAGAAGGTCAACACAAAAATGTTCCTTTGTAAGAGCAGTATTGTACAGGTTCGACTAAGTCAACAGAGACTGTTCAAATAAGCTATTTGTTTTTTTACCACTGGGGTGACAAGAAAGTGGGAAGGTATGCAGAAAACACATTTACAACCTCAGCTGCCTGCAAACAAAGATTTGCCAACTGCAGCATTTCCTCACACATCTTGTAAAGAGAACTTTTTTTTTTTTAGTCAGCAATATTTACTTATAAAGCAATGGTTTTAAAAACAAACAAGAAATCTTCTTCCTACATTCACATCATTGCTTCTTTCCCTTCATTCTGCTGTGGCACTATTACAAATAAAACCTGTGTCATAAAATACTAATTCATTGTTTTAATAATAATAAAATTCTTACAGTAAACCACAAAATTGTTTTTAACATTCACAGCTCTGACGATAACAATTTGGAAGTTCACATTTTTCTAAGTTTCTGTTAGGTTTGATACTACATTATTCTTCTTTCCATTTCACTTGGTGAAGAGTCTGGAGGACAACTGGAAATACCCTTCCATATGACCAGTAGTTTACTATTTTTATGGCATAAAAGCTGTTCTAAAGCCCATCCATTATTATAAATAGTGAAGGCAGATTAAACTTCTATTTATTCTGTGAGAAACCCATTGGAGATATTCTTAGCGGATAGTATTAGTTTTGCTCTATTTTTATTAAAGACAATCCAAAAAGTCCAAATTGCTATGCTATATTTTTCAAAGATAAGCAAGAAAATAAAAGCTTAACTGCAGTCTTTTACTGCAGGTTGAACCCCTAAACAAAAATGTATTTTCTATGCTTATATTTCATAGAAGATTTTTCAACTATGGCATATTATACTGTAGCTGGTATCTAAGATTCAATATCAAAGGAAGTTTCATATTAAAACATCTTTGGGAGTTTCATTGCCTATAAACAGCAAAGTAAACACAATCTCTGAGGCTTTACTCAGTGAAAGGTAATATAGGCAACATTCTGTATGTTAATTTTCTATGCCTTTCATAGTTAACCTCTTGCAGAAGCAATTAGGCATACACATTATAAACTGTTCAATTAGACATTTAATTGCAGCAATGAAAGTCACAATGAAAATTATATATTAAAGCAGTGGAGTCTTTATCAAAGTAACATTAAGGGAAAGAAGTTCCAGTAGGCTGGAAGGAAAACAGAAATAAGCCTACAGAGACAGTTTACAGTTTGCTGCAAAAAGAATAAAAAGAGCAAGACAGGAAAAAGGGAAAAACCTCCAGAGATCACTTCAACAAACTTCTATGGTGCTCAGAACTTCATCAATTTTTAAGCAGTAATTAGCTTGTTGCAGAGAATAAGCAACATGTTCACACAGATCCACGCTGTCAGTATGTTGATGTCTTGAACCTATAAATGGAGATCTCCAGTTTTGTAAGAACTTATCTGAACATACATGCACATGTGAATTTAACTCCAAGAGGGTGATTCATACTACATCTTCACATACAAGGCTTCAAACTATCTAAATGAGCAAAATATTTTTTTTTTTAAATCTATTAACTCCATTCTGACCTTGTTTTTAAATACCAAAAAACTCAGAAAGCTAGGATGTGTTTCCTTCTTTCTTCCCTAAATATTCATAATTTATTGTTCTTTACAGAAACGACAAAGAGTTCTCAAGTAACACTCCCTGTCCAAGACTTAAATCTGCAGATTGATTCTGAAGAAAATTGTGTTTATGACATTTTCTTTTGGAAATGGAATGAAGTGGAATACCCATTATTCTCTGTATACTGGCTTAACACCCTTCCATTTGGATGTCTGTCTTTATCCCAAGGTTTACCCTCAGGACTTCTTTTGAATAACAGTAGACCTCAGGTAGCCTGCAGATTCAGTAGGTTTGACAGCAGCTTGGAGGAGTTAGGCCTTAAGCCAGAGCCAGTTATGCTGCAGAATGATACATGGAGTCCTTGGATCTTCTTGAGGCAGCTGAGGCTAGAGCAGGACAAAGCTACCGGGACTTGTAGAATTCAGAAAAAAAAAAAAGCTTCTGGCTCTGTTCATCTCCTGCCATCTAGGATCCCACCATTCCATTTCCAAGCAGATGCTTCTGCATAGGTGTGGAAGGAACAATGAGCAGTTCAGAACAAAGGGATTGATTATACTACTACTTCAAAAAGTGATGACAGTAAGAGACCCATCAGAAAGCACACAGGATCAGGTGACCCCTGTATCCTGCCCCTGGAAGACCAGAGGCTTGGATGAGGGGAGTGAATGGAAGCTATTCATGTTCGAGGCAGCAGATGAACTCCTTCCTTGCCCACCTTGCTCCCAGAAGTGCCGCTGAAAAAAAGGTATGAGGTTCTGGATAAGAACAGCCAAATGAGGATGTGGATGATGGGATGATAAACTCACTTCTTACAGTTCAGAAGGAACTACATATCTCCATATGATAATACTTCATATAAACTGCATTTGGTTTGCGTGGCAAGGTTTTGATAGTAGGGGGACTAGTGGGGAAGAAGCAGCTGTGACAATGTGTGATGGACTGATTACAGCCCTCACTCAGTCGGGGGAAGTAGGGAGTGAAGTTGAACCCAGGAAGAAGGGAGGGGTGGGATGATTTGGTTTTATTTCTCATCCTACTCTGATTTGATTGATAATAACCTAAACTAAGTTCAACAAACTATGTCTGTTTTGCCCATGACAGGAATTGGTGAGTGATCTCCCCCTGCCCTTATCTTGACCCATGAGCCCCTTTTGTTATATTTTTTCTCACCTGTCCAGCTAAGCAGGGGAGTGATAGAGCAGCTTTGGTGGGCACCTGGCATCCAGGCAGGATCAACTCACCACAATGATGTTCTCTAAGTCTATCACCAGAAGACGCTGCAGAGTGTGAACTTGCTGAGTGGTGGCATTTAGCACACTGCCTGGCCTTAGCATTTCAGTCCTGAATTTACTTGTAACTGATATGGAAACCAGGACTGTCAGCATGTGGTAGAGATGGTTACCATCTCATTAAAATGCCCATCAGGCATTAGTAATTAGATTAGTCTCAAAATTATAACTTATTTAATAACTGCTACTATTCACTAGATAAGCTTAAATGGATTAATGTACATGGCTTTTTTTTCATTAAAATTACAGGTGATATCCAGTATTTTTTTAATCCTTTCACCTGTATATCAAAAGATTATATAAAGTTACACATAGATAGACAGGAGCAAATGTATTCAACAGTAATGTGTCAGCTCCATTCCAGTCAGTACAGCAACAGCTAAAAACCCCACCATTTAAAGCACTGAATTGAATAATCTCTGATACTAAGGAAACTGTATTATACTATTAACCTAAAGAAAAGTTCCTGATTATTGAAGGTGAAAGCAAAGGAAGTATCAGGAGTTCTTGTAGTCACTGAATAGATATTTTCTTTAACTAAAATGTGAAAATATGTAAAAGAAAAAGTACTCAAATTGCACAGAAAAGTGGTATTAATTTCAGGATCTTAACAAATCTCAGAAAAAAATAGAAGAAAAAATCAGTTGCAAACAAGTGAGCATTGTTACTTTTTGGTCTTCTAACTTTGATAGAAAACTTCTAAACAAAACATTAAAAAAACCCCCACAAAACACAAGAAAAACTTATTGTCACAGCTCCATTGGAAGTAGAAATATTCAAAACCGAGTCCTTGGGTAGCAGTGGTTTTGCTCATTGTATCTTTCAAAGCCACAATAAATTTGGGACAGAAACCACATAGGGGAGATAGCCACAGACTAAGATTTGATGAAGCCACTATGGAAGCTGTCCAAGCAGGCATCAGCAAATACTGATGGTGTTACCTAAATCTCTCCTAATGTAACTCCAAACAAAACCCTGAGCCACCATAACTCCAACATATGCATACACGACTTGTTTATGCATATTTCCAAGAGTCCAGTATAGAACATTATCTGGTTCTGCACAATCATGTCACAAAACCATGCCCCTAAGTGTCACATCTACATGTCTTTTAATGTCTCCAGGGATGGTGACTTAACCACTTCCCTGGGCAGCCTGTTCCAGTGCCTTAGAATCCCTCCTGTGAAGAAAATGTTCCCAATATCCAACCTAAATTTGTGCTGGTGGGAGAAACTTAAGGCCATTTCTTCTGGTTCTATCACTTGTCACTCGGGAGAAGAGACTAACCACCAACTTGCTACAACCTCCTTTCAGGTAGTTGTAGAGAGGAAGAAGGTCGCTTCTCAGCCTTCTCTTCTCCAGGCTAAACAACCTCAGTTCCCTCAACTGCTCCTAGAAATTTCACCAGTTTCATTGCCCTTCTTTGGACATGCTTCAGCCCAATGTCTTCTTGTAGTGAGTGGCCCAAAACTGAACACAGTATTCAAGATGTGGCCTCCCCAGTGCTGAGTACAGGGAGATGATCCCTGCCCTAGTCCTGCGGGCCACACTAGTGCTGATACAAGCCAGGATGCTGTTTGCCCTATCTGACATCTGGACACCTGCTGTGTCATATTCAGCAACGGCCAACACCCCCAGGACCTTTTCTGCCAGGTTGCTTTCCAGCCATGCTTTCCCAAGCCTCAGATGAAATTTCATCAAATTTTGGTATCCAGAAGCAGATGCTTACAGAAAGAATCTTTAAAAGGGGAATTTTTCAAGCTGTCCTTCCCATAGTGTGTTCTCCATGGAATTATGTGGTTTTGGGGGTAACTACACACCTAATTCTTAAACCACCAGGAAAGTTAATCTCTACTGTGGTTCCAGGAGACAAGAGAGCTAAGAGTCCCATTTAGGAGGATGCCAATCTTTGCAACATTTTAATTAGGATCCTGCTTGGAACTGCCCACATCCAGACCCCATGGTGAAAGACTCTGTGGTGAATATTTGTTTGTCTTCTGAAGGAAGCTATCTTTCTACATTTGAAATATCACCAGTATTTCTAATCATTAATCATCTCAGTGGGCAGCTGCTTCAGTGAGTGCTACTTTCAAGTAATGTTTTTCCCCAGTATCTGTTGAGATTAATATATACTGCTTTCACAGTTTCTTCACACAATGGTGATGCAGAATTTTTACCACAGGCTGTCAAACACAATGTTAACTTTACAGCACTGCTAGTTTCAGTGAATACTTCTTTCAGTATAATTTAATCACCATGTTCGTGTCTTCAGATTGTTATGCAAAATTCAGTTTCACCTTCAGATATTTTTATTATAAAAACTAGTGGTTTTATAGCTTCCACTATCACCAAAGATTAACAACAAAAAAAAAAAGAGGTGCTGAGTAGACATAAATCTCAACACCTGAGGATGAAATTATAACAACACTTTGTACACAGACAGCTTTGTACACAGACTTTTCTGTGATAGAAGTGATAGAAGTCATTATCCTATTTGTAAAGCAAAAATCCATAGGCAATCAATGCCTGCAGGTAGGATGTGTCAATGTTCCCACCTTCATAACTGCTGCATACAGGACTAGATCCAAAGATCTCATGACATATCAGTTTAACACAGGCAATAGACTCTCTCCTTGAAAGCTACCAAGAAGGCCATATAGAAAATCCTGTAATGCTTTTTCTTGTTCTACTGAAAAAACCTGACTCTATCAGTAATTTACATTGATTCCTCTTTAAAATACACCTCACCCAAGAGAAACATTTGTATTAAGTTAAATTCTGCACTGTATATGTTCAAGAAATTAAATGATGCACATTTGCTTTTCTATTTCACTTAGGATGTCAAGAACTATCAGTCTTGTTAACTCTTACTCTCTGCATTTGTTTTTTCTGCATTAATACAGCAGCACATGACTCTGGACCACACAAATTAATTTGTCAAAAGTTGTGACAATACATCTATTTTTAAGGGTTTATCTCTTCAAG
Source organism: Chloroceryle amazona (assembly GCA_027560015.1). Taxonomy (NCBI): domain Eukaryota; kingdom Metazoa; phylum Chordata; class Aves; order Coraciiformes; family Cerylidae; genus Chloroceryle; species Chloroceryle amazona. The sequence goes on from JANHFX010027402.1 coordinate 15,835, forward strand.
AAATTATTTCTGTTCACAACATTCAGGGATAAGTTGTCTGAAGTTATGAAGAGCGACTTCAACAAGTTCCTGGTGTTTTCTTAGGAAAAAAAATTATTTCAGGAAAAGATTTTATGTGTTACTCTCACTGAAATATTGTGGAATCACGCATTGAGGCTATGTTAGCAGCTAACATAGAGGAAAATTGCACTCCAGCCTTTGAGGATGTCACAGGAAACCTCATGGAGTCCCAGAGAGGTAGAAGAGGAATGTTTATGTCTCACAAGACAGATGACAACCAAAATCAGTGTTAAACATAGTTCTCTGCCTCATGGGGTTTTTTCTTCCCTCTGATAAATACGCTCATGATTTGTCAACCAGTTTCATGATTCAGTTTGGCTCAAATCCTGAAAGCTTAGGCTTGGCAAACATCAGTGTTACTTCCTGACCTGGATAAAGAATAAATACAAACCCTGGGCTTGGAGCAGAGCAGTTTTCATCCACAGATTAGAACTGAAAAAGCCTCTCCAATATTTGCAGCGCAAAAGAAAAGCCTTCCCAATATATATGCAGCACAAAAAAACTAATTATAAAAAGTTTCCCTTGACATACCTAAAATGTTTGGATGACTGTTTAGGGATACCCATCTTTATTGGTCATACATTTTCAAGCAAGTAATTGGTTTCCACATATTTTCACAGAAATGTGTCAGAGAGGCAGTAGGCTAATACTGATAAGAACTCTAAACTGCCAGTGATTCTTCTCTCCTTTTAATTTCTTTAATTATGATATCAGGTTGCCATGCACTAGCCAGCTGAAGAATGGCAGAGCTGGGAAAGACGAACGTAATAACTGGGATGAAAAGAAGCATAAAGATGATGAACTCCCATTCACTGCATACAGAATAGCATGTTTGATCAATAATATAGTTCTTCCTTTTTATTTTTTTCAGTAATTATCAAATGTATACATTCAAATTTATAATGAGTGGTATGAGGCTTGATAGCAGCTAACAAGTCTAGGCATGATCCCTGGCCTACCTATATTTAAGAAAGAGGCAGATTTCATCATTCACTATGCCAGGTTTTGATTTTTTTTTTCAGAAAGGGTACAAGTTTATAGAGCATCAGAAGAAGCAACTATTAAAAATCAGAAGAGATCAAGTGTCCCGTGCATTTCAGGCTTCTAATTTCACTTTCACAGGTCCTTGGAATATATGAAATAATTTTGTACTAAGAAATATGCCACTGCAAATCCCTGTTGTAACCACCCACGTCAGAAATAATTCCAAGTATGTATTTGATTCTTCTGCCTAAAGCCTCCACCACAAATACAATCTAACTATCAAATCAAGTCAAGGGATTATAGTCTTAGTACGGTAATCCCATGGATTCACATGCACCAGCTGATGTACAATAGATAGAACTATAGAGGCTGTGTTTAATTTCTGCAAAATATTTAAGGGAAATGTTGGCATTTTTAAAAGACTCTTGCTTTAGAAAGGCTTCTTCTAATAAGAGAAATTTAAAGAACTCAACATTAAGATAAAGCAGTTATGACTATGCTGTAAAACTGAACTAACTCCAAAAGTGTAAAAATATACCAGTCCAGTGAAATAAATTTAGTTTAAAGTGTGAGAAAAAAGGGTAAGTGGCTAGAGCTTATGTTTAAAACCAAGATACTATTCAAACTCCTGCTAATAATACTAAGGTTGCTCTGAGAATTATAATAATCTATGAGATTATATGGATAAAATATATCACAAAGAATGAAAATATTCCTTTAAACTCAAAGAACTGTTCAAATTAAAAAATTTGTCCTTTAAAAATCCTTCAAAACAGGGCTACTGCTATAGATATAACTGGCACACACTCTTGGGATTTTTTTAAATGAAGAAATTCTCACAGTAGAACATATCAGAACCTTATACTCAGAAGAAAACATTTTAAAATTGCTAAACATTGAAAACATACTTGCAATCTCAAGTTACACAACTTGTTATTAAAAATCCACAACTCATCTTAGAAGTGAAAACCACCAAAGAGTCTGTTGTTTTGTGGGTTTGTTTTGTTTTGATTTACTAAAATTCATCAGCAATAGAAGATTGCATTTTAATTTTTGTCATGTTGTGATAAATACATGGGTTCAGAGAAGACAGCATTGTTCACTCTCTAATGAAAACAGAAAAAAACAACATGTGTGTGCATTAGCATTTACATATGTTATAGAAACATAGGGTATGAGTATCTGGAGCTTTAGAGAACTGCACTTTGCAGGACGTATTTTCCACAACTCCATCAGTGATTCCATCAGCAGTGACTCTATCCATTACCATTAGACAACATCCTATTCTCCCCTTCTTTCAGCAACAGCAAGGACAGTCAACAAGGAGTTAATTTCATCACTAAAACCTAATGTCAAACTTGGCGTACCTCCATACATATTTAAAATTTTATTTGTTTGCATACAAAAAGTATATGTTTGTGCATACATGTCTAAACACCTAGTCCAATTTTTCTAGTGAAGTTTTAGTTGAAACCATTGAAATCTTGTGCCTTTATTTAGAGATGTATCTATAGAAAAGAGTATATCCTGAATTTTAAAGGCTGTAGTTGCCAATTTTGTTTTCAGACTGCAGAATATCATGAAAAACATGCAATGTGACAGCAGAATTTTTTTGTATGACTTATTTATATAAAAGAACTATAGGGAACAATTGACAAAGAAGAAAAGCCTTTCTGAACAGCCTACTTTAATATTTGTGACTGTTTTAGCACAACTTGTTCTTACTGCAGTAATATTTGAATTATTTTGCATGAATAAAGACAAGAATGGCAACATTGCAGTTGATATTTCTTTGAACCTGTACACCAATGAAGTGCATCTGCCTGTGCTCCTGCTATGTCTCTTAGTCTTCAGGGAGCATAGAAGCAATTTTTACCTGCTGATGTATTTCTGCATTTCAAGTGATCTCTGACTCTTGATTTCTTTAATTACACATTGCTGATGCTCTCAACCTGCTCTATCAGCAACATGAAAAGTATAGCAGATCTTTTTTTGCATGATATTCATTATCTTTTCAAGAACTATTTAAAGTAAGCTTTCAGACCTTTAAAATGCTCATTGTGCCCTGCTACAAAGGAAAGGTTAAAATAAGGTATATGACAATGTACAGCTAGAAACCGAAAACCATAAAAAACTCTTTTGGAATTTTTTCCTTTAGTTGGTCTGGGTTTTTAAAGTAAGCTGTAGGAAATAGTTTGCAAAATTATTCAGCTTTTTTTAATGACAATAGGAGTAAAGGTTAAATGGAAAGGAGATGATAAGTGTGAAGCACCAAATGTATCCTTTTTCAGACTGTCTATGAATAGATAGTTGAAAGTCATGAAAACCAAAAATTGACAGAATGTGTACCAATTAACGAAAAATTTCTGAAAGAATGTCCATCATATAAACAGCTTCCAGACCATTTATGATCAGGCCATGAATCAAGCAACTGAACAATAGCATAAACAAATATCAATTATGCAAGCAACACTTAGGTTCAGGGTGAGAAAGAAAAGGAAAAAACAAAAACAAACCCCCATCAAAATAATCTTTCCAAATCTTCAATCCCTTCCCCCCCAACACCAATGGGTGCACCAAATGTGACAAAGATTGTAGGGAATCTAAACAAACCTGCCCTGATTATGAACCCAGACCTTTTGGTCAAATTCCCTACTTGCAACATCAACATACTAGGGCTGTTTTCCTGCATGCAGTGTTCACAGCTTCATTCCAGCTTTTCTTCTCCTCAGTTTAGGACAGCAGAGGGAATTACCACCTAAGAGCTTGCCAGAGAAGGTAAATTAAATGATCAGAAAATACATGTTCAACACACCCCATCCAATCAATTGCAGTGACCCACTTGGGGGGACAGGAACAAGGACTGTACTAGCCTCCTTTCTTAGATGAAGAAGTAATTTTTCTCTCACTGCCAATTTGTTTGCACAAGTCTTTAAACACAGATTTTCCCTACAGCTGCTTAGGACTTAGTGCAACAGGTCAGGAAACACATGGTTCACAGTGTCGTAACTCAGGAAATGTCCAGTGCAAATACTTTTTTCCTGAGCAGTCAGCTCCTGTAATAAACTAGAATTAAAAATTACTTTAAGAGAAAGGAACACATAAAAAGGGGGACCCTAAATTTCTGCTAAAGTGAAAAAAGAAAAAAAAAAATAATCTTTTTACCCTGGCTGTTAACTCCCAAGAACAAGGATCACCTGAGACAAAACTAACTTTCATTTTTAACTCATTGTTTTAATTCAGAGTTATTACTCTAAGAAAACTTCAACTTAATTTGAATATGAATGTTTAACCAGTTATCTAAAATTGCTAAGCAACAATTTTGTTAAATTCAAAGGGTTTCCAATTCAGGAACAAAAATAGAAATCTATTCAAATGCAGTACAAATTAGGTGAATATTCAGAGGAAAGGAACTTCATTCAGAGTTATTGAATTAGAAGGCAGATTCCAAACAAATTAGTTTTAATCTCTGTTTTCATTTCACTACCGATTTTGCAGTAAAACATCCTCTGTCAGGAGAAAACATACACAAATAAAAGCAGCCTGGTGAACCAGTGTTAAAAATGCAGCCTGGAACAGAAGGCATGTCTGCCACTCTGCAGGGCCACTGTCATCAGCCCCTGCTGACCTTGCAAACCACACATCACACTCAGCACCTGAGCTGTCCCAGCAGGTTGGCCACAACATTAGCACTGGCCACCTCTGCTTTGGTAATGACATCTGGGTAACTCCTGACAATGCTTCAGCTATCAGTAAGGAAAGCTAGTTGTGTCTATGCCAGTTACTTGTCATATGACCTGTTATATTGGAGAAAAGTGTCAGCTGTACAGTAAGTCAATGAGTGTTCCCACCTAGAGTGTTTTAATTGAAATAGGGAATTCCAAGGTTGGTCAGTGTTCAGGTCTCAGTGCTTCTCAAACCTTCCTGAATCTGCATAAAGAGATTTGGAAATCTCATTAAAACATGTTCCCAAAAGGGAACTTCTACTCAATTTACCAGTTTCTGTCTAAAGCTGTTAGTCAAAAAGCTGTGGAGTTTTCTCTGGAAGGGATGCCTGAGTGCAATCCTGTGTAATGTGTTATAGGCAATCCTGCTTTAGCAGGTGGGTTGAACTACATGTCTCTAGAGGTCCCTTCCAACTCCCGTTCTGTGATTTTATGAAAAAACAACAAGTAAAAAAATTTGGTTGTCCTGTGTAAGGGATCAGGGGTGGGTCACACCACAAGAAGGATCAACAAGCATGCCTGAAACAATGATTTCAGGCATGATTTGATGGTATCTCTGACAGGAGGCTACATGGCCTCAAATTCAGTCTTGAAGTTCCATGTAGGAATCCATGACCTGAAGAAGTACAGTTAAAATTAAGATCTGCTTCCAACTGCTTAGAAACAGTCTCGGTCATACTTGAAACCCAGTTGTGCCAATTTACTGCTGTGAAGAGTAGTCCTGCTGGGATAAGCTGCAGCTTCAAAAGGATAAAATTCTTTCTGTCTTTATTGTTGATTAGGATAACATCATCATATTTTTTTTCTTTCAGGCTTGGATTTGTAAGGAAAAAGTTCCACAAGGCTTTTCCTGTATAGGGAATGAGATGCTATAACCCAGAAAATTACTGGAGTACAAAATTACTGTAACTATTCCTAATAGCAATGTTTAGGAAATCATACTGAATTTCAACTAGCAAAAGACACACATCTTACGGTTTTGCTTTAGACATGGATACTTTTGTAGAAAGCCAGAAATATATACCTTTCCAAAAGTTAGCTTGTAACCACTGCAGTAACTGGAAGCATTTAATACAGTACAACACACAAGTGCACTACCCAGCTATCCACATAATGTAGAATTCACTTTGACACCACCATCAGATACTGCTTGCCTTTCACATAACATTCATCATAGCAAGGAAATCAGTCTCTGCCTGCCCACTCACAGTAGAAACAAGAAAGTATTAATTTCCCTTATAGACGTCACTTAATTCTAATATTTACCAAATTCCATACTAACTCAGTTGCCTACTTCAGAATTTCTGTCTCAGCAGACATAACAGTGTAACTCCACGTTATTATTATTCTGTCCAGAATTAGGGAAATACTCCATGAACAGTACGGCTGATATCCTTGAGTTTGGAAGTATATGCTTACATCAGTATGTGGGCAAGACAGTAACAACCAAGGAAATATTCTATCTGTTTAAAGCATACTGTACGTTTCTACATGCTTTTCCACTTCAGGGATCAATAGGATCCCACTGGGAGTGTATGCCTTCATTATTTTGCATGGTACATCTCCAAGTCACCATTATTCAGCTTAAGTGCTCAATGCACCTGGCAGCAGTATGTACAGCTACAGTGCCTCCCCTTGGCACAGTCATACATAGAACTACAGACACATGAACACACCAACATGCACAGAGGATCTGATCTACCTTGTATCGTTTGGCACAAGCTGTGTCATTCCATTACTCCAATTAGTGCTTATGCCAGAACAAACAAAACAAAAAATATTGTCACACAGGGAGCTGGCACGTAGTTTGAATGACTGCAGAATAGCATAACTGGTCACAAGCTAAAATAAGCTAAGCAGCTCTGGTTAAAAAACTTCTGCAAAATTTTCTCATGCTAATTTTGGCCTTTAAAAATAAGCAGTCAGCCTTAATCAATCTGTGCCTGATTTATCAGAATGGAGAGGCCTATACATGACCCACTGTGTAACGTGGTTCTCTATGAAACATGAATTACTACTTTTAGATAATTTTTAGCCATGTAATCAAGCAGTAATAAAGTATATCAGACTAAGAACTCACAGGTCTCATCTGGCACAACTTCAGTGCTTATGCAGCATTCAAGAGATATGCCACACTGGAAATCATAGCTGTAATTTACAAAAGTCCATTTATCTTTTATATTGCAGTCACAGTTGGTGTATGTTATAGCAGACAAACTCCTACAATACCTCTCAGTAGATGAGAACTTTCCATACTGATTTTGGTGCTCCTGAAGCTGAGACTTTTTCATTAATCACTGGCTCTTAAAGTTGACACTTCTGCTTTAATACCCATGCTGTTTATTCTCAACCATATTCAATTCCACTAAAATTAAGGTTTGGCAGCTTTATATCAGAAGTGGTCAAACAAAGTACCGAAAGGGCCAACATGTTCTATCCCAGGAAGTAATCCAGAATAAAAAAATATCCAAGTCAAAATAAACCAGACGTTTATATTGTAAAAGGATTATACACTGCCCTCTGTACAGCTTTCCCATCACTAGTGTATAACTTAGGCATACAATTAATGCACCAATGCATAGAATCATAGAATGGTAGGGGCTGGAAGGGACTTCTGGAGATCATTGAGTCCAACCCCCCTGCCAGTGCAGGAACATCCAGGGCAGGCCACACGGGAACATATTTGGGGGTGGGGTTTAAAGTCTCTAGAGAAGGGGACTTCACAACCTCTCTGAGCAGAATGTTCAGGCCTCCATCACCCTCATAGTAAAGAAGTTTTTCCTTATGTTGAGTAAGAACTTCCCATGTTCCGTTTGGTGACCATTACATCTTGTCCTATCACTGGGCACCTCTGAAAAGAGACTGGCCCCTTCTACTCGATACCCACCCTTCAGATATTCATAAACACTGATAAGATCCCCCCTCAGCCTTCTCCAGGCTCAACAGCCCCAGGGCTGTCAACTTTTCCTCATCAGAGAGATGATCCTGTCCCTCCATCATCCTTGCAGCCTCCATTGGACTCTCTTTAGTATTCCCCTGTGCCTCTTGAACTGGGGAACCAAGAACTGAATACTCCAGAATGTGTCCTCACTAGGGCAGAATAGAGAAGGAGTTGAACCTCCCTCGCCCTCCTGGCGACAATCTTCTAATGCACCCCAGGACAGCATTTGCCTTCCTGGCCACAAGGTCACATTGCTGTCCCATGGAGAACTTAATGACCACAACTGATTATCAGTAGAAAGTAGCACATAACTAACATTTTATACAAAGTTTAAGATTAATACAGGAAGTTAATCCCTCCATAGACAGTGACATGACTGGAGGACCATTGATCCAGAACTCACAGGCTGTATTATAGGCATTGTCAAGAGTGGAAACTACTCAGTGGCAGCACATGGAAGTAGCACCAGGAGGTATTTTTGGATCACAAGGCATATTGAACAAGTCTTTGAAGGAAGATAATGCTCACATTTAGCAGCTGCAGCTAGGAGATGAATGGAGCAGGTTTTGCACTTGCATTGTTGAGAATCTGCTGCAGATGCAAAGGACTGTCTGGATGATACCAGACAAGGGCCTGATAAACAGCTGATCAGTTTTGCCAGACTAAAACCAGGGGCAATTTAGACTAAAATTGCTTCTCTGAACTGCAAGAGTGGTTTTGTGAAATGAGAAGGAGCTGGTTTTACTTCTTTTGCATAAGAAAGGATTTGCAGTCTAACTGAGAGATCTTTTGAAACATTGACAGTGTATAAACTGCAAATGCGGGAGCTTAAGGACAAATTCTCCCTCCTGAACAATATTCAGGTAAATAACTTAAGTCAAAGGTAATTTAGCATCAGAGATATGTGCAAGTAATTAATTGAAAAGGATAGTATATAAGCAATTAATTTTTGTGTAGAAGCTTCAAAGCATCAAGCTGTTATTTTAATTGCTCCTTTAAATCACTAAACGCAGAGAGAACAAAACCATCTTTCCTCCTTGCTAGGATGGGGCAAATTTTCCTACATGCAAATCATGTTTGTCAGAGATACTCCCCCAAAGACTTTTTTTCCTGCTTCCTTCTCACTCTCTCCTCTCCCTTTTACATGTGTTTTAAAAAACAAATACTTATACTGAAGAAGCCAGGCCCTCCTGCCAACCACAGGCTTCCATCCCACTCCCACCCTCTCCCATAATATGTTACCTTGTTCTTGTGAAAAATGGTACATTCTCTACAGTGTGGATCGGCATGCTGTAGGAGGAGGAAGGCAGCTTTGAAGCATGCAGCACTCTGGAAATACTGACATACCCTGCTCAAAATTGGACGACAAAGCTATTGAAACAAAGCTGCTATGTTCATTAGGGGAAAACCCGTTTGTTTGTGTTTAAGTATTTGCTACTTGTCTAACATTTATTTTCCATGTTCTGAGATTTTTGGTCTCTAGCTTGAGTTGAGGAAGAAATAAGCTTCTCAAAGCTTACTGAAGTTCTTTCAGTCTTATCTCCTATGAGAAATATAGAAAATATATAAGGTCAGTTTAGATCTTGAATTTAAGCTTTTGTCAAAACAATCTCTTTGAAGCCCATGTCCAGTAGAAGTGTTTCAAAACATGATGATCAATTTAACATTAACTGTTTTTCAAGTTCTGTTAGACATTCTTAAATTAAATAAATTTGTATATCTGCTAAACCTATGTAAGTACTTTTTACTTCATTATTTATAAAAACTACACAGCATTATTTTCTGATTTGGCTTCACCCATGCAACTATTCAAGAGATTTTAAGTAAAGCTTGAACCTCTTCTAGTCACATAGAGCACCTGCATAGCATGAGTATTAACAAGCATGAGGACCTGAGGGCAAGCATGCTGTTTTGGTAAATAAGCACAAGAAGGTGTTTTTTCTTTAGAAATCAGTGCATATCTTACTGATCCTTAGACAGTGCTCAGATTCTGTACACAACAGACATAAATAAAGATTTAAGGAGAAAAAAAGTGCAATAAAATGTTTGAAAGAATTGTACAAAAATACAACAGGGAAATTTATGAGTTCTACAGGCCATAGATGAAATAAATACTTTTCCATATAAATTGTTTTCATCTAGTGCTAGGGATTGTGCGGGTGCTGTATAATTTATACTACTGTTACTTAATTCCTGTAACATCTGTAGGATTTATGCAGCAAAACTACAAATGATTGGTGAGTATTCTGGCAGGAGTTCCTCTCCCACATTACCAGTCTCACGCCTTTTTTGGACACTGGCTGCATGGCAGATTCTCAGAGACACAAACGCAATCCCTCCTGAAGAGATGGAGCTCACTGCAGCTCCCTAGAGTTCTGCTTTACGGCTACCTAACTCATCACAAACCTAAAAGAAGAGATTAGCAGGACATTTTTAGGATGGGTTTGTTAGTATTAAAATATTTATAGGAACTTTTCCATATTATAGCATGGACATTGGAGGACAGCTGCTGGGTTACGTCCGTGTTGCTTCTGGAACCTGTCACTGATTCAAGCAGAAATCAAGAGTTGTATGAACACAGGGGAAAGAAACATCTTGAGTAACTTATGTCTCTGAGCAGGCAGGGCTTATCTACCACTCTGAGAAGCATGTAGTTGAAGAGAAGTGCTAGAAGCAATGACAGAGTCATGATAAAAAAAGATGGTAATTCATAGTAAGTAAAGAATACATGTCATGTATCAACAATTTGAGTTTATACTAGTTTAAAACCACTCAAGAAAACTCGTTATCTTTCACTGTTGTGGAGACAGATGTTTGTATAATTTTTTTCTCTTCCCTTGCTCAAAAATGAGCTTTACTGCTATGAAAGAAAGCTGTAGAAGACTGGAGAATAAAGAGTATTTGACTTGTCCATTTCTATGTTAGAATGTGTTAGTATTACTATGCTACTTTTATAAACTGGAAAAAGACTGTAGGTGTTGGACTAACAGTTGGTCTCACGTTAAAGGTCTCTTCCAGCCTAAAGAATTCTATGATTCTGTATGTTCAGCAACCTATTAATGGTCACTGAGCACTACAAGTGCAGGAAGCCATGAGCCATCCAGCCATCCTTCACATCCCTCAAAAGAGAAAGGACATGCAAAAGACATAACATGCTCTATTTATCCTTACTGTGTGTATTATCACTCATTTAGGCACCAAGCTGCACACCTGGGGTGCCTTATTTAACTTTCTGTACTTTCAATTTATATTTCTATTAATCTCTATCTTGCTGCTAAAATAAACAAATAATATGCAAATTTTCTGGAAGAGAATAGACAAAAAACACATTTAAGATATGTAGAGATTAATATTTAACTAGACAGATGGAATAAAAAATAGGATAAGTAGTACAGCTTGGCATCATAAAAGCAGCAACCTGTAAAGTAACTGAAATTAATGGCAACAAAGTCAGTCAGTTAAACAAAATGCTGAAGGACATAAGAACATGAATCATCATGGTTCAGAGAAACGTTCCATATACTGCTGGAAGCTCTGCATGCTGCAGAGCAATGTTGTGGTGCCCTGCACCTCCTTTTCAGCAGCTCACAAACCAGTGCAGTATATGGCGTGGTGGGGCAAGTTAAGCACAAACTGTTCTTAGTGCCCTGATAGCTCTATCCATGTACCTCATGTGCACCCAGACAAAAAATGAACCCAGTAGATGAGGGCACCCCAAAAACACCATCAAGATCTCTGTAAAACAGCGCTGATGCTCACACAGTGGGGATTGAGCAGACCAAGAACACTGCCAACAGGCCCTGCACTCAGGCTGCATCTGAAGGGAGAACAGCACCAATACCTAAACCAGACCAAAGTATTCAGAAGTCTTTCAACTTTGGCTTCCCACTAAGCCAGTTGCTGTCATGCAGCCTGCAGACAGAACCTACATAGACAGTGTTCCCCTAGGTGCTTTTCTAAAGATATGCAAAGCCATCATACACCCTGGGAGAGCTGTTCAGAGCTCTGCATACTTATCAGGATATAAACTTAGCATGGCATGATGACAGCAATTAAAAATGTTATGGTCAGCACTCTCCACAGGAGCTGACTAAATATTCTTCGCATCTGATTCTGGTAGAGCGTGGGACTACAGGACTTTCGAATGAGTCTGTTAACCTGCTTGCCTCAATGCATCCCTGAACAGTCGGAACTGGAAGATGAGAAGTTGCAAACAGCTAAGATATCATACCCTGGGAAATCAAACACACAAACAAACAAATAAAAAGAACCTAAGCAAAACAAAATGACCAGAAGCCAGAAGGCTTCAAAGAATAATGAGAACAGAAAACACACAGACACCTTCTGATACTGTCCCACAACATCCAACTGATTTCAACTCCTGAACCTGTTCCAGCTTGCCAGTCTAGCAACTACGAACAACTTTCACTGCAGGTAGCTGTCCACTTTTTGAACCTGGGTAAGTCTCTTCCCTTCTCTCAGGAGAATCTCACAGGACAAGCATCTCAGGATGAGTACAGGGATCTTGTTAGGTCAAGCAGAGAAAAAATTAGAAAGGCAAAAGCCCTGTTAGAGCTCAAGATCAACACTGTGATAAGGGACAATAAAAAAAGTCTTTACAAATACATTAACAATAAAAATAGAGACTGGGAGGGTCTCCATCCTTTATTGGATGGGGGGAGCACTATTAGAACCAAAGATGATGGGAAGGCTGAGATACTTAATGTCACCATTGCCTCTGTCTTTATAGTCACACCAGCTACCCCCAGGGTATTCAGCCTCCTGAGCTGGAAGACAGGGACAGAGAGCAGAAAAAAAAAAAACAGAATCCAAGAGGAAGCAGTTAATGACCTGTTATGGCACCTGGACATTCACAAGTACATGGGACTGGATGGAATCCACCTGAGAGTACTGAGGGAATTTGCACAGGAGCTCACCAAGACTCTTTCCGTCATTTATCAACAGTCCTGGCTAACAGATACACAGAAACATAGAAATGCCTGCGTTGGAAGGGATCTCTAGAGGTCATCTAGTCCAACCCCCCTGCTGAGAGCAGGGATATCTTCAACTAGAGCAGGTTGCTCAGAGCTCTGTCAAGCCCCACCTTGGATGTCTCCAGGGATGGGGCCTCAACCACCTCCCTGGGCAACCTGTTCCAGTGTTCTACCACCCTCATGGTCAAGAAC
>JANHFX010027403.1:0-11617 GCA_027560015.1 Chloroceryle amazona
GCCCGCACCCCCCTCCCTCCGCCTCTCGATCCGTTTGTTTTCCGCGCCCGAAGGGGGGAGTTTGGGTTCTCTCGGGCCGGTGTGAGCGGGAAGGGCCGCGGAAAGGCCGTGCCCGGTGTGGGGTGAGGGCAGCTGCCTGGCGCGGGCAGACAAAGAGGTGTCACCGGCCGCACCGCCGCGTTCCCTGGGCGTGCTCGTAGAGCTCTGGCTGCTCCCCTTCCCTTCCTCCGGCGGGGGAGGCGAGTGGCAGATGGTGTGAGAAGACGTGAGAAGAAGCAGGCAGCAGAAGGAGCCTTTGGGAAACGGGGCTGCGCCTGGACCACTGTGTTCAGCACTTGCTGGACCCCGCTTGCACATCTGTACGGTTCTGGGCTTTGCCTCCCTGGCCCCCTCTGCACCAAGGAATTTTATTTATGCTGTTTCTGTTGAGCTGATTAAATTTGACATATTAATTCCCAGCCTTACATTCAGAAACGAGGATTAGCACATGCAACAGGGTTTTTAATCATCCAGCAGCTCCTTCAGTGGAGTAGTCTAACAGCAAACCAGGGTGTGGTGTAGTTGGCTCTTTATTCACCTACCCACTCGGTGTTGTGCATGTTGTAGGTATTGTAGATATTCTCATAAAGGCCAATCCTGTGCTTTTTTTTTTTCCCTCCTTAAAAAAAAATCAACTTTAGCAGCCTTTGATGATGCGGTGGAAGAACGTGTGATCAATGAAGAGTACAAAATCTGGAAAAAAAATACTCCCTTCTTATATGATTTGGTAATGACCCACGCTCTGGAATGGCCCAGCTTGACTGCTCAGTGGCTTCCTGATGTAACAAGGTAAACTGCTCCTTTTTTTAAAAAAATACCCCAGAATAAATGGTAAATGTAGGATGAGCTTTTATTAAAGCAAGACGGTGTGGGATTCCTTTCTGTCTTCATTGCTCTTTGTACCCTTGTCTTGCCAAGAGCAAGTTGAGGACTGTGGACGCTAGAGAGATAGTCAGCAGACACTTTTAACTTAGGAAAGTGCCTTTTATTACTGAGAAGATCTTTTCACACATGTGACTTCCACGCCTTTCTTCTTCCAGCTTCGCCCTCCCCTTTATTAAGCAAACAAACTACTCAGAAATTGGTCGTTAAATTTGAAACGGTGAAAAATTTGGGGGAAGAATTTGATCTTTTGAGGTCCCTTCCAGCCCTTGACATTCTGTGAAAGGATGAAGTAGATCCCCTTGCTGTATAATCACCACTCAGCTTCCCCAGCAGTGTTCTGCTTGCAGCAAATGTTCATGCCCCTCAGACTGGTAGTTGGGAGGAGATGCTGAGGTCCCTTGAGGAAGGCACAGCAGTGGAGCTCTCTCAGAGCGCCCTGCCCTGCAAATTTAAGCTTGAGATCTTGAGTTGTGATGAGTGAGTTCCTCTGGAGCGAGTGGTGGTGGAGCAGGAGAGCAGCGATGGCTTTGAACCGGTGTTGGTAGCAGTAGAAGATCTCATTGCAACGTGTTGTCATCAGTTTGCTGTTTGTGCAAAGTCCCTCTGTTGTTTCTCACGTGACTCTTTTCCCTGGCAGGCCCGAGGGCAAAGATTTCAGTATTCACCGGTTGGTGCTGGGCACCCACACTTCAGACGAGCAGAACCACCTGGTGATAGCCAGCGTGCAGCTGCCGAACGACGACGCGCAGTTTGATGCTTCGCACTATGACAGTGAGAAAGGAGGTAAGGGGCTGGAGGTGTGGAGCAGGAGGAGTTTGAACCATTTCTTCCTTTCCTTCTCAAAGGAAGCAGAGAACAGTAGAGGTTGGAAGGGACCTCTAAAGACCATCCAGTCCAACCCTCCTGCCAGGACAGAACCAGAGCAGATCACTCCACAGCCTCTCTGGGGAGTCTGTTCCAGTGCTCTGGAACCCTTATGGTAAAGTTCTTCCTCATGTGGAGGTGGAACTTCCCGTGCTCCAGCTTGAATCCATTGCCCCTCATCCTGTCACAGGGCACAAGTGAAAAGAGGTTGTCCCTGCCTTCTTGGTGCCCAGCCCTGATGGATTTACAGACATTAATTAGATCCCCTCTCAGGCTTCTCTCCAGACTAAAAAGCCCCAGGGCTCTCAGCCTTTCCTCCTAAGGCAGCTGTTCCAGCCCCTTCATCATCCTCGTAGCCCCCGTTGGACTCTCTCAAGTAGAAAAGAGTATTTGTCTTTCCATAAAGTCCAGGCAGCAAAGTTCAGATGTTACTTTTAAACTTCTTCTATTCCTAAGCAGCACCTTTGCTTAAGAGACAAATAGTGTGTCTTTTTGAATGTATATAATAATATAAGGATGAAAAAGGAAGGTGTCAGACTTACTGTCAATATACACGTGAGGGGAAACCTCATCCCTCCCTATTTCTCGTCAGGAATCGACACTGAATTTCACAGAGTCCTGCTGCTTGGTATTTTTATTTGTCCCTTTTGCATTACATCAGTTGTTCCAGGGAGAAAGTCACTCGTGTAAAGGAACATTTTATTTCAGAGGAGTGTAACATTTCAGATGTTCTTCTCGTCTGAATTCTGCTGCCTGATAGTTGTGCCAGCCCCTCCTGGGTAAAAAGAGTGGTGTATTTTTTTGTTTGGTATAGCAGACCAGCAGTCAGTGCTCCCTGCAATCTTTGCTGTCTGCCAGCATTGCTGCAAGTTACACATTTCTCACTTTTATTTGACTGAATCAATCTTTCTACCTGGTGAAAGTCCTTAATGATCCAGTGTTTGCTCTTCTTATTGCCAGAAGCCTGGATTGTGCAATTAGTATTTTGATCTTTGGGCTTCCGAGTGTTATTCGCAACACAGTGCTGTCTAATGAAAACTTTGGGTTTATTCTATTTTAGTATTCCTCCAAAATACACTACTTCAGTTGAAAACCAAACAAACCCCCTCTTTCTTCCAGAATTTTGTGAAATTGGAAGTTTCTGTGACTTAGAAAGACAAGACAGCTTTAGCAAGTCCTTTTACAGTCCCAGATCTTAACCATGGTGCAGCAATTTGGTTCTGCCAGACCATTGTCTATTTTGCAATGCTGAATTGTATTCTATTTGCAAGTGCAGTGGCAGCACCTCCGTTTCAAATGTACGACACCTCTTAATTACAGATAAAGAGTTGGAGGTGTGATTAATTTGGAGCTGGTGTTGTAAAATTTGAAACGGTGGAAAAATTGGGGGGAAGAAATGGTCTTTAACTCAGCCAAAGTGAGGATATTTTCACGTTACAAATACAGATGCTTAAAGCAACGTGTCCTTTGAAAACTGGGCAGTTACAGTTGCTTTGAAAGAACGGTCACAGGAGTCAGTGCTTGGTAGCACCAGTCACTGAGTTTGGATCTTTGACCTGAAACTGGCTTATTATTTACAACTGCTAAATTCTTATTTGCAGAGTTTGGAGGCTTTGGGTCAGTCAGTGGAAAAATTGAAATCGAAATCAAGATAAATCACGAGGGGGAAGTGAACAGAGCACGTTACATGCCACAGAACCCCTGTATCATCGCCACGAAGACTCCGTCCAGCGATGTCCTTGTCTTTGATTACACCAAACACCCTTCTAAACCAGGTGCTTTGTTCTGCCTCCGAGTCAGATGAGCTAGCCCTTCCCCGAGGAGAGGCTGATGCAGTGGAAAAGAAGTTAAAAGGCTTTGTGGATTGTGTATAATTTGTGATTTTAGAGGAAAGAAGGTATTTAGAGGCTATTTTATGTAAAGCTTAAGCAGATGTATCCAGTACATATCAATAGAAGCATCTGCTTTTTCCTCTTGCTGGTTTACTGCGTGTTTTGCCACGTCACTCTGTGTGTTGGGGTTTGGGGTGGTGGGAGGTGGCTTTGGGGTGACTGATCTGCTGAGCTGTTGTCCTGGCACCCCGTGAGGACATTAACAGTCACCTACCAACGATCTCGTCAGGAACTGTGTAGAGTAAATCCTTCTGCACTGCAGTTCCTAACGCCGCCTCTTCACAGACCCTTCTGGAGAGTGCAATCCCGATCTGCGTCTTCGTGGACACCAGAAGGAAGGTTATGGGCTGTCGTGGAACCCAAACCTGAGCGGGCATTTGCTAAGTGCTTCTGATGACCATGTGAGTACTTTAAATCCATCTGGGACGCAGTCTGCACCTTGTGGCGCTGGGCAAAGGACAACGACGTTTTATTTTTGAGGGGAAGGAGGTGGGGAAGGTAAAGAGTGTCTGTCTAAAGATGACATTGAAGAAAAACCTTTTATTTTGTTAAAGACCATTTGCTTGTGGGATATTAGTGCTGTGCCAAAAGAAGGCAAAGTAGTGGATGCGAAGACGATCTTCACAGGACATACAGCAGTAGTGGAAGATGTATCTTGGCACCTGCTCCACGAATCTCTTTTTGGATCTGTTGCTGACGACCAGAAGCTCATGATGTAAGTGGTAATTCTTCCAGAATAGAGTGTTTCTCTCCCGCTTGCTTTCCCATCTGCTCCTCAGTCCCTCCCTAAAATGGGATATAATATAACCCATTGTTTCAATTCCCTGTTTTCCCCTTGCAGTTGGGATACTCGGTCAAACAACACCTCCAAGCCCAGTCATTCAGTGGATGCACACACAGCTGAAGTCAACTGCCTCTCTTTCAATCCCTACAGTGAGTTCATCCTGGCTACAGGATCAGCTGATAAGGTACATTATCTGCCTTGAGCTTGCTTGGTCCCTGGTACATCATCTGCCTTGAGCTTGCTTAGTTTCTGGTGTGTAAGGGTGGATTATAGACTGGTTACTTCAATAAAAAATGGTTGTTTTTTTGTTTTTTTTTTTCCTAGACTGTTGCTTTATGGGACTTGAGGAACTTAAAACTGAAGTTGCACTCCTTTGAATCGCATAAAGATGAAATATTCCAGGTATAACAAAATATCATTTATGCACATAGACTTAGCTCACCTTAGCTGTCTGGGAAAAATGGGAAACATTCTTTACCACTCTACTTGAACATACTTGCACTTAAAAACTCTCTTTCTCTCATCTGCTTATAATTTTCTGGCTCGTTACAGTGGAGCTGTACAGTGCTGTGTGGGGTACAGATAAAGGCAGGGCCAGAACGTGAGGAGGAGACAGCTGAGAGCTTTAACCACAAGAGAGGGGTGAAATGCTACCAGTACAGAGCAGATGTAAATTATTCATGGAGCAGATTGCAGCCATTTCACTGCACTTCCCTGCTTCAGTGTTTTCATCTTCTCAGGAAGGCTTTAGCCAGTACCCATCAAAGGGGTCACCGGAGCACCCTGTGACGACGAACAATTGCTACTTTTGCTGGTGTAAATATAGCATGTTTGAACATCACGGGTGGCATGTGCTCAGCAGATTCAATATTTCCATCTCCAACTCCCGCCTTACTCAGAAGAAAAATACGTAGAGGTTTTTTTTGTAGGATTACTGGTTAAGACTGTAGTTATCTCTAACTAAAACTACACGTGGAATCTTGAAATGTCAGGTTCGTGTGCGGAATTAGGTGTTCCTTTCTAATCCTGTGATCCTCTTAAGTGGTGTGTTTGAGAGAGATTTATCTCCAGCAGTTGTAAATGTGAGCTTTTGGGCAGCTAAGCTTAATTACAGTGATTTCTTTTCATGTGTAAACTGCACCTACTGCTTAAGGAATCTGTAGTTTATATCTGTGCAATCCTTATTAGGGTAAGGAGCAGCTAACGTCCTGGAGAGCTGTTTGCATTTGATAACACGTGGCCTTTGTTATAGGAAAGGTTACACGGGTACCTTTGGGAGCAAAACCACCTCGTTACTCTGTGAATGTTCACAAACTGACCTCCTGCCTTAGAACGTTGCTGTTGGGTGTATTCATATTTTAAGTTGCTATAATTTGAATTCTCGTAGGGCTTTCAGAACGCGGAGATGTTTGTTGTGAACGTCTCTCCTGTTACAGCTTCTCAAAACTAACTTCCTTTCTGAATTCATCCTTCTCTGTAGGTTCAGTGGTCTCCCCATAACGAAACTATACTGGCCTCCAGTGGCACTGACCGCAGGCTAAATGTTTGGGACTTGAGGTAAGTCCTGAATCAGGCACATGGTCCTGACAAAATATTACTGATGAATGACATCACACTTCAAAAACCAACCAATGTCCCCCTTTTCATTTTCCTCCTTGTTTTTTCCCTCCTTTTTTTTTTTTTTTACAGTAAAATTGGAGAGGAACAATCTCCTGAAGATGCTGAGGATGGTCCCCCAGAGCTGTTGGTAAGTCTTTTGAATCTCATTGATTTGTTTTGAGCTGTTACTCAACTGTGAACTGGAGATGTGAAAAACATTCTCCTTTTTCTCTCCCCAAACCTAGTTTATTCATGGCGGTCATACTGCAAAGATCTCCGATTTCTCCTGGAATCCCAACGAGCCCTGGGTAATTTGTTCTGTATCAGAAGATAATATCATGCAAGTCTGGCAAATGGTAAGTTGTTGGGGAAGGTGCAGAAGTGGCAGATGAGAGGTGATGTTGAGCTGCTCAGATTGCAGCATTCCTGGTTTTATTTACAGCTCTTGGAATCACTTTGTAGCACTGCTGAAATCTCAAAGGGACAGGGAAATCCACTTTAGGTTTGGTCAAAACACTGGTTTACAAATACTCAGAAGCTGGGTTGTGTTTCTCTTGATTTAAAAAAAAAAAGAAAGTAGTGGTGCAGAAGCATTTTTTTCCCTTTTACATTTGAGTGAAAACAGAACCAAGGATTAACCTGAGGATTCTTGTAGTCACTGTCTTGCTGAAAGGAATCTGCAAATGTTCTGAAGGTGGTGGGGGTGCAGTGGTGGCAAGAAAAGGTTGTTGGCCCTAAATTACTCCACCTTGAAGGTTTTGGAAAGCATTCTGGTGTTGTTTGAATAACCTTTGACAAGACCATACTCCTCATTTCAGCTGGTTTGTGGAGGCTTTGCTCTCAGCAGCCTGTCATGTAGTTAATTCTGGAGGGTGCTGCTGCAAAGTAGAGGATTTGCTGAATGTGTGCACAGCGGGCTGTTAATTGAATCAAGGCTTGCCGTGGTCTCTAAGAAGTCAGATTTCTGTAAGCTACAGTAATTTACAGG
The DNA here is from genome assembly GCA_027560015.1 of Chloroceryle amazona. Lineage (NCBI taxonomy): Eukaryota > Metazoa > Chordata > Aves > Coraciiformes > Cerylidae > Chloroceryle > Chloroceryle amazona. The sequence goes on from JANHFX010027403.1 coordinate 7,052, forward strand.
GTATTTATGAAATGTTTTGGAGACGGAGGACTCTGCGTCGCTGCGTTCACGTTAAGTAGCCTTGAGGCATCGGGGATGGGTGATGTGTACCTGCAGATGAAAAACTGCCAGGACTTTCTGAAGTGTTCTAGCAGGTGGAATCCTGTCCAGTGTGGTGGTAAATACTTGAGATCTATTTCTTCCTTGCAGGCAGAGAACATCTATAACGATGAAGACCCTGAAGGAAGTGTAGATCCAGAAGGTCAAGGATCCTAGATGACAACTTTTTCCTGGTTTTAGTTGTTCTTTTTTCGTTTTGTTTTGTTTGTTTTCTCCTTCTCTTCCCTCTCAACCCTGATATTGACTTAACACTGGTTTTGAGACACACGTAGACTTTGTGTTCAGCCATCCTTCTGTAGATACCATCAACAAGCTTTTTGACCCAGACAGCGAGTGCTCCCTCAGAAAAGGGCTCAGCCCACCTCGGCTGGTACCGTGCTGTAGCTCCTTGCTCAGATTTCCTACAGCCACCTCTGGTTCTCCTGGTTTAGCTGCCTTCACGCAGAGCAAACTTGATTCTGTTGGGTTTTTCTTTGGTTGTGTTTTGTATTGTTTTGTTTTTTTCTTTTCCTTCTGTCTTTAGCTTGCTACAGCTGCAGGCTTTTGCCTAATTTAAACAAGTTTAATTAGTAGAGCTGCCAGAGTACGCTTGGGCTGGTGGAGATGATACGAGTGTTAATCCACTGGCAGTTGAGGAATGGAGTGTGGAAGGTCTTGGCCTCCTCTGTACAGCTCAGGAGTCTTGGGATTCCTTTAGGTAATCTGTACCTTGTGGATTTTTCTGCCTCTGCAGGTACAAAACAGACTTGCAGATTCTGACTTGAACTGCAATTAAATTCCTTTATATTTTTTGTCTCTACTGGTAATTTTTGGGTCCTTCCCTCCTTCCTTCCTCCCCCTTCCTCCCACCTGCTGGGCGACAGCAGCTGCCATTCTTTAGCTATTCCCGCTGAGCATTGTTCACCTCCCATGTATTTTGCTCTATTGTGTGTTTCTTGAGCTGTGTTTTCACATCTATTCCTTTCCTTTCTGTGAAATGGTTTTTAAAACTTGGGGCCACCAAGTTGCAAGGGTGTATGTTTTTACCACCTAATGTCCCCCAGCTGGCACTCCTGGTCACCTCCAACAGCGTCGGGAGCTGGTGTCTGTAAAGCAAATTAAATGTGGATGAACGACTGTTTTTAGGAGTTAGTCCTTGACCACTAGTTCCTGCCCATCTTCCACTAGGGTGTCCTGTTCCACCAGCAGCCTGTTACTCTCCGTGCTCCTCATGACTAACTGCGTGTAAGTGCTTCAGATGGAATAAATTTTTTTCTACATAACTTCTGTCTAGCTCTGTGATTTCTGTGCTGGTGTTTTCTTCCTGCATGAACGGCTTTGTCGAGGATCAACTGAACCTCTTCAGAGAGCAGGGGTGCAGTCTCCACCCCGACGTGCCCTGGGAGACCAGGTGCTGGTGTAGATGTTCCTTAGTTTGTAACGTGGATGCTCCTCCCTGTCTCGTTTCTGCTGCTCTCTGCGTGAAATGAGTAAAGGAGCACGAACGCTCCCCAAGCCATCACCACCACACCCAGGTGGGCTGCTCTCTGGACGTGGCATCTGCCACGGAACTATTTTAGTCTGCATCACAAAGAGTTCAACACCTTTAGTTTGACACACGAGCTCGTTATTTTCTCTTTGAGACGCAGCTTTGAGAATTAAAAGGATCCTTAAACTCCGACCTTTATTTTCAGTGTGAGACTACATGAAGTGGAAGCCTGTTCTCCACAAACTAATTTCCGTGGCCCACGGTGGAGCGGAGAATTACTTAAGGTTGAAAAGGACCCTTAAACACCTCCCAATACAGCAGAGACCCTTGAAAATACAAAAGAAAATCCTGTTAAAAGGATGAAGCTTCTCTTGCATGTAAACTTTAAAAATCAACCCCCTACCACTGGCTTCCAGAACACTTCCCGGGCAGGTTTTTCCAACCCACCTCCAGAACAAGACAAGATCAGGTTGGTTTTTTTTTTCAAACACAGCAAAACATCTCTTCATACAGGTCCTTTTGGTTTTTTTCAGTGCAAGTGTTCTATTCTCTGCTCCTCTGTGGAAAAGCAGTTTCACTACACGAGCAACAGCAGCACCCTGGGAGGTACACGCAAGGCAACGACTGTCTCGTGGTCCTGACTCGAGGCAGTTGCTGCAGGGTGAGCAGCGAGAGGGGATGTCCCCTGCAGGTCCCTCCTATGAGGAGAACTCTGGCCTTCTAACAGTCCTGCTCTGCTTTTTCTTCCGATTTGCAAAGGTGGCCGTAGATTTCCAAGCAGCTCCTGTGTGGGTAGAAAGTAGATTTAAGCTCCTGAACCTTTACAGAAGGTGCTGGGGGTGGAGAGGAAGGGGAAGGGGGATGTGCTCTTTCTGGAAAATATTTGTTCTTTCCACAGGATGGAAGAAAAGTAATTGGGAAATGCTTGTTAGTACATCTGGCAAGGGTTGCTGACGTGATGGGCTGGAACAGATCCCTTCCCCTGTGCCTATCGTGCTAAATTCTTACCTGGATAAAAGAAAACACCTATTCGTGGTAGGGAATAGCCTCCCGTGGTGCACGTGTGTGAGGAGGTTTGAGGGGAGCAAGGGGGGAAAAGAATGCTAAGGTAACAGTGAAGCTGCAGAGGAGAGTTAAGAGCATGTACAGCTGAGACTGGAGTATCAGCCCAGTCCAGAAAAAATAAAAGTCTACAGCTCTGAGGACATTTTTTGGAGCTTTAAAAAAATCCATGTAATAAAGAAGGCCTGAGGGAAAGCAGCAGCAGCAGACAGAGAAGCAGAGGATAGTCCTGTCTTACTTGAGCATCCACAACAGGGATGCTCAGCTCCTTTCCACACACTCCCAAGGAAACAGGCACTTTAAGTTGTCATCCCTGCTCCCCTACACTCCCTGTACAGGAATTGCCACCCAATCCCTATTTGCTGGACGGCAAAAAGGGCTGGAGTTCCTGCAGTGCTGCCCCCCCGGACCCCTTGCTCACACACCAGCCATGGGGACCCAGAGCCCATGGTGCCACCAGCCTCGCTTCTCCACCATCCTCCTCCTCCCAGCCCCTCTGCACCACAGGGATGAGGCACAAACGGACTTGTAGATGGAGAGCTCCTGGTGGAGACTGGTCCTCAGCTCCTCCAGTTCCTGATTCTTGCGCTGCTGGAGCTGGACCCCGTTCTTCAGCTCCTTCAGCCTGTCTTCCAGCTCCTCAACCTGCTCCTGGGGAGTCAGAAGACAAGAGTGGGTTAGCTGGGGGAGGAAGGCTGTCCCAGTGCCCACGCTCTTCCGGAGGGATGGATCCGCTTGTCAATGGTATTGGTCTGGACAAGCACAGTCAGGCTGATGGCTGGCTGACCACTGTCATAATAAACCTCTGCAAAAAACCCCTTTGTTTTATTCCAAAGATGGGAGCTTGGGCTGGGCTGGGATGTGTTGGGTCCTCGGGCTGGTTGGTTTTGTCCCCTAGACTCTGGGTGTGTTTTGGGAAGCTATCGGAACTGTATAAATCTGTGGGTCAGGAGAAGATAAACAAGGAACTTGGGAAAGAGAAAATGTGGAGGCACATCAGGGATGCCCCAAAGTCTTGTCCTCCAAGGGAGAGTGGACGCTGAAGTCCCTGGCAAGCAGTGTCACAGGTGACCTGGTCCCCAGCTCAGCAGGGAGGAGAAGCAATGGAGGGGGGACAGCAGCTTCCAGAAGCTGCTCAGGAGCCAAGCTGGGAGGAGGCAGCGACTGCAAGCTGAGAACAAGGAGTGTTGAAATGGGGGAGATTAATTGTGGAGCCTCTTTGCCAAATGTGTTCTTGCAGATATTGAATTGCCTTGTCCCTCAGGACATGGTGCTGGGTAGGGGATGCCTGTTGCAGCCAGAAATAACCCTCTCGGGAGACAGCACGGCCCCTGGGCTTTGGGCACAGGAGGTGAGACCTTTCCTGGCAGTGGGAAGGGCAGGATCTGCCCCGGCCAGGCTGGGCTTTTAAAGAAAAGCCACCTTGATATAAAACAGACTTTTCCAAGCTCCTTAGCTGAGAGAATAAGCTGCGGGAAATGTGCAGTGCCTGTGCTCAGCAGCATTGCTCAGCTCTGCCACCAGCCTGCACTGGGAAAGGAACCTCCCGTCCCCTCCACCTCAACCCTGCTCGCTGGGGCCATTTCCCAGGGGCAGGTCAAAACCAAGGGAGAATATAATCAGGAGAAACCTTTTTCCTGGCGGCTCATCAAGTGAAGCCCCAGCACTTCCCCACCACATCCCTTTAATCTCCAGTTTGCCCTTTGCCCGGGGGCTGCTGCTTCACCCAGGCCATGCCAGGGCAGGGGAGGCATTTGACTTCAACCAGCAGGAGATATTCCACCTCTTCCACCCCACTCCTCCCCTCATCTCTGTGAGCAACACCTTCAGCATCCACATTTCACCAGCAGCAAAGAACAACTCCGCTCTTTAAACACGAGGGTGCAAGGGGTGCCCAGCCAGGGCACGTACCCGGCACTGCCCGACCCCTTCGTCCC
>JANHFX010027404.1:0-24198 GCA_027560015.1 Chloroceryle amazona
GGGGCGGCCGTGGCAAGAGTCCCGCTGGACGCAGCGCCCGTAAATACGAGGGGCATCGTCTGCCTGCTTTCGCTTCCCGAAGGAGAAGGGTTTAAAGGTGGCTTTTGCCGTAACTGCAGCTGCAATTAAGTGAATGATACTGCGAGCTTGAGCCATAATTGGTATTTCTGTTACTATAAAGCACAGTCATTCTCTTTCCAAATATATTAAGCTGTAAGAAACAGCTTTATACCAGCTAAAGCTTCATAACACATTTATGTGTTATTGGAAGCATAATTCACGTGCAGTGTTATTAAAACCTTACCGGCTTCCAGTTTAAATCTTTGTACAGTGATTTAACTCCCTTCTCATTCTTTATGTGACATTTTCATAGTAATTAAATGTGAATGTGCCCTTCCAGTCTGTACCCAGAAGCCCCGTGGTGCTCAGGAGAGGCGGCAGTAGCCCCGCTGGCCTCACTCGGGTGCTGTAACAAGATTGTGTCCATGACTTAGGTCCTGTCCAGAACTGCTCTGAGCAGATCAAGTGCTGCTTGTAAGGAATGGGAATACAGTATATTATAGACCATGCTATGAATGATAGGGAGGGATTTTTTTTCTCACAGATAATAAAAGTTTCACATTTTTTATCATTATGACACTGTGACATGCACTTGTCTTCTGCTGCTAAACCTAAGCAGTTTTATTATTGCCATGAGAAAAGACCTGAACTACTCAACATTGCATTTAGAGCTGTAAATCCCTAACCTGCTAGTTCCCCTATGATTACTTTATGCTTGTTTGTATTGCTGATAAAGATGTTGTATGGCAACCACATTAGAACTATAGAATGTCAAAAGAGATGATAATCGGATCTTGACCTGTGTCCTGGGAGTGTCATCAACAACCTCTGTAAAATAGAACACCTCAGAAACATCAGGCCCAATCTCATGAGTGTACTGCTCCTTCCATACTTCCCTGGGGTATAGAACACCTTAGAGTGCTAAGTTTTGGGATCAGGACACTAATATTAAAAAGTATTAGTTCCCTGACAGCCTTTGCTATGGGTTTCAGGAGGTGTTCTAAAAAAAAAAAAGATGGACACCTTCCCTTCACCCCCCCCAACCAAAAAGCACCCAAACAACACTCTCTGTGAGTTGAGGCATTTTGTGTCAGCAGAAACTTGGGCTAGAGGGAAGCTCAGGCACCAAGACTGCCTTTTTCCTGCAGCAGGAGGAGGCAACAGTGCAGAAAGAACTCAGCCCTGTACCCTGTTGTTAACAACTCCCATGGGTGTGCTGGGAACAGGATACCAAGCAAAGGTGAAAGCTGCGTCACAAACCGAGGGTGAAAAGAGCCTGAGACATCTGAAGGACTCTGTCTAGGAGCAGAGAAGCTCTGTCACTGGGAAAATGTCCAGCTCGGGGCAGGCAGAGGAAGCGGGTTTAGAACAGTAGCCAAGTAGGTCTCCAGATCAATGCACCTTGTGACAGTTGAGAGGGACATTAGGTCAAAAATTATCTCTGAAAGAGCAGGGGAAGCCACAGGAACGGGACCATCCTTCAGCACCTTCAGTCCTGCTGTGGGAGGGCCAGAAGTGTCCCCGCAGAGCGTAAGGTGCCTAGGAGGAGCAGCACGGAGGCAAAGCCAGCTCGGCAGAGCTCATGGTGTGCTGTGGTGGGCACAGAGGGAGGAAAGGAGCTGCTGGCCGTGTTCTCTGGTGAAGGAGGAGTTTGTCAGTTCACCTTGGGGCAGCAGGTGGTCGTGAATTCAGTTCAGAAGCCGTGAGGAAGCAGCGTGGTGAAGCTAGTGCTGAAGGCAGCCCCATGACTGACCCCATTAGATGCGTACGGCTCCAAGGAGGTGATGATCAGGTACTCCCCGGGCAGTCAGGGCTGGGGGCACGTACACTGCCTGCTGTCCAGGCTGCAGCAGAGCCGTTCCTTTCGGAACAGAAGAAAACCTGCCACTGTGCTTCAGTGAAACTTTTCGTGGCCCTCAGGAAGAGTGATGGACTCTTTGAGGGGAGGGAAGCTATTTCCAGAACATTTGAGAAGGGACAAAAGAGAGTTAGATGGAATACATGATACGGTGATGATATGTCCAGAGGCTTTTTATGTGCTAGTAGATTTCAACCCAAACAAGGGGAAAGAGACATAAAAAACTTGATAAAATTTACCAAAGGGAAGAGGTTAGTAGGGAGCCTAAACAGAGGAGAGGATATTGCAAAGGAAATGAGTTTAGATTCTGCAATGCTCCCTTTCCTTCAAAAGGAGCTTGTTTACTTTTACAAGTACGGAGCCTTTTCCTCTTATTTCCAGAGCACAGTCGATGGAGCGTATTTTATCTTTACCTCTTAGCTCATAAAGGCCTCATCTTGCTCTCGATTAAATATTCAAGGGTGAATTCCTTGCTTAGCATCCCAACAGAGGAGGTAGCTACTTCATATCTCCTTTATTCCTTTCTCTAGGGTTTGGCCAGGGGTTCCTTGTTTAATTTGAAGTTCTGGCCAGGGACGTGTCCATATTTGCAAGAGCATTTAGTTGTGCTAGAAGCCCAAATCAGTACACCCTCTATAGTGAAAAGAAAGCTACATTTTTATTTTCAGTAGTTGTTTTGCACGTTTTCCAATAACTGAGGTGAAAAATGCTACCTAACAAGTATTTTGCTAGAAACTGCTGCTAAGGGAATAGACTCTAAACCCCAGCTCTTCTTTTCAGGGGAAGAGAAGTTGATCTGATGTTACTGAACACTCCAAAGTAAATAGCTGCTGTTCTGTTCACCTTTTAAAAAGAGTGGGATTATTTTCTGTGTCTCGAGCATGCAGTTTCGTTCAAGGAAAAATTGACAATACAAGCGGGAGGAGAGCAGACGTTTTGATCCTAAGTGTTATGTAAGTGACATACTGTCAGCAGAAAACTGCATTGCCTACTTCAGCTGCATAAACTTTGATGGCAGGCTGGAAGCTGCTGTTATTTTCTATCAAATAAGATTTTCAAAACTCAGTTCTACAGCTTATAAGCAGCAGAGAGGCTTCATTGTTTCCTCATGCTCCATTCTACAAATATACTAAACATTAGCAATCAGTTAGCTACCGCTGTGCCGGGCTGTTCCTTAACAGCCAATGTCTGCTGCACTTTAATTTTTGCCCCGAACGGGTATTTCCACAGAGCTAATTTATAATATCTACAGTCTCGGTGCAATCCCCACTAAACGTTCTGCTGCTTAGTCCCTCGACTGCCTCTTGGAGCTCCTTGGCCGAGAAGTTCCTTCATAACCTCTCAGGGAATGCGATGGGCACCCGGACCTGCGCAGCTGCCGGCGCCAGACAAGCCCCGTGGAACGCCTGAAGGATGGTGTCAAGAGTGCGGGCAATGCAAATTCTGTGGGCAGAGATAGCTGAGGGAGGGTGGAAATCTTACCTAGCTATCTGAAGGACCACGTATGGAAATCAACTCCTAGTAGTGCTGTAGGATTTGACATACTGCATCAGACCACCGAGTTTGATTTCTTGCCCTTGGCAATGTGTGCTGTTTTATAATCTGGTTAACCAGGGGATGAAGAACTACCCTGCTATGACTATGCCCATGAAAGTCACTGGCAGAGAAGGGGTACTTGTTCAGGGAAGAGGAGCAGATGCCTTGTTGACTTTTTCGCAAGCTGTAAGCTCCTTCCCTGAAAGGTGGGATTACGGTGCCCTTGAAGGTTACCCGTTGGCACAGCTACACCAGCTCTAATCACTGCATTTAAAAAAACAAAGCCCTGCAGTTATTTTGTGTCCAGTTTAAGTACAGTTAGAACTTTATACCTGATTCATTTTAAATATACTCGTCTTCAATTTTTCAGATATTTTCCTTGCACATCAGCTGAAGAAAAGCATAATTTTCTTCCCACAGTTCATTTTCAAATGCATCAGTTAAAACCCTTTCTTTAAGTTGTTTAATGCGAGTCATCTTTAGACACGCACGAGCGTGGCCGGCCTTCTCTTGGCTTTCGCTTGGGCCGTAGTTACTGGGCAAGGTGGGTCAGCCTTGGATGGGCTGCAGCTGGGAGCCAGAGTTGAGCTGCACTATCTTCAGTCTCATCGGACATCGCCAGCGTTCAGACAGTTACTGCTTGTATTTTAAGTGAAGCAAGAGTAGTCTCGGTGTAGTTTGTCAATTCACTGATTAGGCCCTCTGCAAAGCGTGAATGCCCTGGCATTCACAGCAGCACAGTGGTGGATTTACACTGAAGCCTTATCAGGGTCTTTATCTGCCTTTCAATAAAAGCCTGTCTTGGAGAGAAGCTCATGTTAACTTTCAGCCCTGGCAGTGGAAACTTAAATGCAGCTTAACTGCATAAATATAGGAAAAACTTAAAGCACCTACCTGCTGCAGCAGGGGTAGCTGAAAATAACATGTTCACTAACTGCTCGGTTCTGGTAAGAGCTGATAACCACTATTAATGTGTAACACAGCAAAGCAATTACAGACATTTACCTCCACCCCCTCTCTACAAGGAACCAAAAAAGTTGTTCTTTAAAAATGTTGTACTGTGGTTTGTGAGACTTGAGTAGACATGTGCGTGATGAGATGAGCTGTTTGATTGGGGCTTTAGCACCCTGGCAACTTCTCACAGTATTTGAGATTTGGTGACTAGGGAGCCATTGAAAATTACCTTTCCTGCAGACTTTGAAAATAGCTTGTACTTCCCACTTGTGTTTCTCTAAGCTGTTTCTTCTGAATATCCCGTTCACCTTTTGGAATCCCCTTGTTCGTGCCAAGTCTCCAAGCAGAAGCTCATCCCAGGTTAAATACATTGTCTCCATCTCTTTCTCCAGACAGATGAGAGTTTCAACTTCCCTAAAGAGGCCTGTTACTGTATTAACCTGTGCTTTCCCTCCCTCCACAGTAGACTGCCTGCATTCAGAAGGCAGCTACAACCAGGGATGTGCTGGGAGTTTTCTGCTTGAAAGGTTTACACCGTGGGTCGTGCTGAGGAAATGAAAAACAGAAAAGAAGTTGTGCATGGATGTCCAGTGCTTCCCACAGGTTCAGGGAGCATCTCACTTTCCTGAAGTGTATGTTCCAGTTTCTCTTAGTAAGTGTTGTGAAAGTGGAGACACTCTTACCTTAAAATTGCAAGAGCTACAAACTAGCCTATCCCAGTTTTTCATGTTTATGGGGCACTTTCTTTTGGCTGCATACTGGTCCACTCAGACTATCTCTCTAGTTCCAGAAGTGGGAAAAAAAATCACAATAGAGAAACACAGCAGGATACAGCTGAGGGCAATGCCTGCTGCTCTGTGGTCTTGAGGATGACGAAGGGCAAAGGAAAAGTTAAATAAGAGGCTAAGCAATGAATCTGTCCAGCCTGAAGAAATAGCCTGAAAACACTGCTTTGTTTTCCCATGTTGGTGGATATTGCTGATCCAGCCCCGAGCCTGCAGTTTGGCACAACTGGGAACATGCTGATTTACAAATTCAAAGGGCTTCTGATTTTCTGCTGGTGTTTAATATACATGTATTCAATTCCTCCTTCGTGGTTACCAAAAATACCAAGATTTATTCACATTTCCTTTTTGGTTGGCAAGGGGAAAGTGTAGAGGGTGACGTGCTTTTAGTATTTAGTAATCATTTAGCATTTTGACACAGTATGCGCTGCATAATGAACATGACTAAGATCATCTTGGTAGAGCTGTAGCTGTCAGTGGGTGAGGCAATTACTAGGTGAGGGCATAGAAATTTTCTTGAATTAAGACTCTGCAATAAGCTGTCATAGGTACTGGATTTAATATATTTCATAATAAAATATTATTTATTATTTTTATGCATATTGGGAAATTGCTGAACAGCTGGGCAGTGACGTTGCAGGACTGTGTGCACAGGCATCTGCTTGTGCTTTATCTTCTGTAGGAGCAGAAGGATTCCTGCGCCATCCGCTTGCAGAGATGGGCTCTATCAGCTAGAGAACACAATAGCCTTCCCTTAGGTGCTTCCATCAAGCATCTGTTCATCAGTTACCCTAAAAACCCAGCTCTGAAACACTGCTGCACCACTTACCACTTTTTTTCCTGTCCATAAATATTTCTCAGCCCTGGATTCTCACAGTGCTGAGTTTTATGCCCTTCTGAGCAGTGGGACCTGAAGGAGATTAGTTTGTTGGCTTCAGCTTGTTTTCCCAGAATGCTTGACTCTTACTGACAGTCATTGTCTTCCATTCTTTCATCCCACTGGTAGGTGGCTTTCTGTGCCTCAGGATAGTCTTTAAATCAAAGAGGCTGATCTTCTGATGTGCTGATCTCCTACCATTGCACCTGGCCTCAGCTGGCATTGTGAGTGCTCAGCACTACTGAAAATTAGCCTCCAGGTGTGTAGCTGGTAGCATGTCTTCTTTGTCAGCTCTGGCTGGGGCTCACTTGTGCTGATTTGCTGCTTTCTTGGGTCACTGAATCACGATTCATTTCCTGTTGGAGTTTATGATTGTATGGGGAAAGCTTTGTCTTGTGAGAGACAAAGAGAAAGGGTTTGACCGAAAGGGTTTGAGCTCTTGTTTGCTATACCCTTCCCTTCCCGTTACCCTCTAAGTTAGTGACCTGAAGGGTAAGGGCAAACTGTTAGAAGAAGCAAAATATTTTGTTTTAAACTCTGAATTGCTCACCACTAGTGTTTGTACAGGCTTGTGGGATTTGAATTCAGAGGACTAATTGGGGTTGAAATTTTAATTCTCCGTTTTCCTTGCGTAGTTTTCCTAACGTGTCCAGTTAGCCTGATCACCACCACGTATGACCTGTAACCTAAGGCTGACCAGGACACCTCCTGAATCATATTTGCTTCAATGTGTAACTGCTTATATGAACAAATATCTGTGACATTCTGCAGTGGACAGGCTTAGCAGGTCAAGACCATCCCTGTCTGCAGTTCTGTGGCCACACAGTCACCTTGAATAAGCTGAAAACTATCTCCAGATCTAAGCTTCCTGAACCAAATACTCAAGATTCACAAGAAAACTACCAGCTTGCTTTGAGAAATCTCTTCTCTGACATTTAGGACACTGAACTTATGCCTCTAATCAGGCTGGTAACTGGAGGTACCCAAGGGTGCTGTCTGCAGCTGCTTGTTCTTAGATGTCAGCAGATCTCAGAAAGCTGGAAATTCACTGTAGCGATAAAGGATTAAAAAGGGATCCTACCAAATGGCCAAAGATGATGCAGAAGGGAACTCGGGTATTACCATCTTACAATAAATTTTTGAACACTGTGAATTTGGCAGGAGGAGAAATGCCAGGGGGTACAGCTTGCTGCAGCATCCTCTGGGACACACCAGAGATGCCCCTGAAATTGACCCAGGACAGACAGACTTGCTGGTCTTTTTAATACAGCACCACGTCAGTTGTCCAGCACATTCTTTCCCTTGGAGCAACCTCCACACCCAGTGGTAGAACTGGCACAGCAAACAGAACTGGCACAGCAAATACCTGTGCTTTCAGCTCAGCTGCTGAGCACACAGAAGGCAGGAACACAGCAGTGCATCACTAGCTTTCCTAGGGTTCCTGTGAGCAAAGGCTGCTCAAGAGGTGTGCCAGCTCAACAAGTGTGTCTGCCTGGCTCAGCTGTACCCCCCTGTGATCCAGCACCATTGTTTCTGCAGGAGTGAGTCGTCTTGGCACTCTGCATAACTGCCGTTTGTCAATCCCGTAGCACAGAGGATGTAAACGAAGAGGATTTTACAATCTTCCAGTGAGCTGTTACTGAAACTGGAAGACGGCAGCAGAGTGGCAGTGGGGCAGCTGTCTGTAGCTGTATAAAAGAGATGGTGGGATGCACAACAGCTGGGATGGTCATCTGCTTAGCATCCAGTAACAGAATTCATCCTGGCAGCAGCTTTGTCCTGTGATGAAGGCAGGTTAAAAGATGTTGCAAACATTGCTCTGAGAGGGAGATGGCACTGTAGTCCTCTGGCTGTGGCTGCCAGTAAGGACAAACTCCGTGTGTAGAAGCTGAGGAAATAAAGCAACCTTTAATTGCCACATTATCCTTTCTATTTATCTATTTCATCTGAGAGCAGCGCTTTCTAACTGAACCAAGGTAATTTCAGAACGGAATAAAACCACTCAAGTGAATACAGAAAAGGTGGGCTGAGGTTCCTACACCATAGAAACATATTAGAAAAAAACCTCTCAATTTCTGCTCCCTCTTAATCCCCCCAAACATCCTTTATTTGCACTGGAAAGGCTTTCTATTGTAGTATCATGTGGTATGTGATTATCTATTGAAAGAAAAAGCTACAGAACACTCAAGTCACAATCTAGAATCAATGCATCAAGTACAGTGGTTGGGCTATTTCTTGTTTGTCGTGGTAATGATAAAAAAACTTGGCACTTGCAAAGCGATTAATGTCATTAGTGTGCTACAAAACCAATTAAGCTTCCTCAGGAAAAACATGTCTGTGTCTTTTGCCTCCTACATCTTTCCCTTTTACAGTCAAGTGAAGATCTGGGACACAGTTTGTGTGAAAGAATTTGGGAGAGATTCTCCTCCATAGCAGGTACAACCGTCAGGGAGGGCGAGAAAAGTGGCTTTGATGATTTTTCCACTTACATTTTGGGTAATGAAGGCACCAAAATAAGGTAAGTTAGGGGCTAATTGGATGCATGGCTGACTTTTCTGTGGGTGGCTTTGTGGTTAAGAGCAGCACCCAGCACTACAAATACAGCCCCAGGCCTGAGGAGTACCTGACCCTTCCTCTGTGTGGCAGGAACTGGGTAGGATGGTTAATCTGTCCTAAAGGACTCATTTATAGAGGACGTTTCCTCCGATGTGGTTCAAGTTCCTCTAACATCCTGTTACATTTCCATGGTGGCATGTGAGGGAGGGAGGTGGCCTTCCTATGTACAGCAAAGTGGTGTTTGCTAAACTAGGGCAGCTTCTGAACTTGAAAGAAGAGTTTTCCACAGTATCTGTAGGGAAGTGGGCAGCTGACAGCATCATCAGCATAGTTTGATCACTTAAATTAGATTCCAGTTGTCCACTGTGGTTTTCTAGCATCTGCTATAAAATGAAATTAAAGGTGAAATGAGATACTGAATGGAGTCCCAGCAGTAAGCAATAGATGGGGATGGATTTGAACCGTGTAAATCTCACCCGATGGAAAGAAGCAGCTAATACACCCAGAGAGAGCCAGGGAAGGAAAAGAGATCCCAGCTGGAGGAAATGACACAAACGAGCTGTTGGTGCCAAATCCTCAGATTAACTCCAGCTGGCAGTGGGCAAAGAGAGATTGCACAGAGTTAAAGCCTAGAGCCACAGGCATAGTTAGATGTCTGACTCTGGTTGTGGTAAATGAGTTAAATGCTTAAGTATCTTTGAAAACCTGGTCCTTAAATTGCTGAAGTGTGTACAGCTGTTGCAGAATTTGAGACCCTCCCACAGATACTGAAGAGGTGAGGGGGTATGGCAAACACCTTGGCTTTGGCAAAATAGCTGCAGAACAGCGGCTCTGGCCACAGGTGCTCTGGGATGGCCCAGCAAAGGGGGAGGTTCTTTGCTGCTCACTAAGGAGGTTGAGCCCCATGGCTGGCACAGCTCTGACCCAGCTACATGGGCAGCTTTGCACACCAGGCTGTCCTGAGAAGAGCAAGCTGAGGGTTTGTCTGATGCTGGGTAAGTGTGGAGGGAAAGCGATGAGCTTGCCAAGGCTGGTTCACAACTGAAGCTGTGTTGGTGAGGTGGTGTTAGTAGCATTTCTGCTCTCGAAGCCCTGTGTGTGCAGGGCTAGCTTTCTGCTACTAACACACCTCAGGATATTTCCCCTTGTGTGGGCTTTGCTGTCTCTGAAGCAGGCCAACTGCTTCATGGTCTCTGCTAGTTCAGGGTGGTGGATGCATGCTGTATTTGTTCTCTTCTTTAGAATGCTGTGGGTTTTTTTTCTTCATGCTCAGTAGAAATCCTTTCTCTTTGTTTTAAATCATTGAACTAATGTGGACCATGAGGTGTTATGAGGATTAGTTTAGATATTTGTTCAGTGCTAGCTTTGAAGATGCAGAACACAGTTTAAATGCTAAGTTTTAAGTATGGGCTGTGAAGAAAGTACTGCTGACTGAATTTTCAGAGGCAGCACGCTAGATAGCACTGAGTTTGTTACTTAAATGTAAGATGAAAGCCACGGAAAAACTATTCCAAAGTATGAACGGTAGAGAGAACTTCTTACTGATGTTGTAGAAAACATGTTCCTGTTGGGTTTATGGATACTTAAAATCCTTTAAGGCTCTGTATGGGTTAGTAGACTTAGACAGAAATGGCAAGGGATTGGGATGGAAACACCAGTCAAAGCCCATCATTCGACCTGGGAGTACCTCCTGTGTCACTACTGATACCAGGAGTAATCGCCACTGCACAGGCTTTTGTTGGTTTAAATTTTGAACCATGTATGCAAAACAAGTGACCCAAACAAAACCTTTACTGTGTACAGCCCAGAGGAGAAGCAAATGCAGATGGGCAGGCCTTAGGTGGAAAGCTTTTAATTATTCCTCTGAATGAAATACTGTTGTCTGTCGCAGAACAATCCTTCGAACGTGTTCTGAGCAGGTTGCCTTTGAAAAGAAAGGGGAAAATATGTTCTCAGTGGGGCCAGCACTGCTGAAGAGAATGAAAGGCTAATGAATAGTGATTTAAGATTTCTGTCTGCTTTTCCTTCACCTTTCCCAAGATATTTTTGCAAACTTATTTTGATAGACTATAGTTATCAGCCCCGTGAAACGCCAAATCCCCCTGCCTCACCAAAATGTGATGTTGTAGTGCAGATGCTGTCAATAACAAGATGCATTTTCTGTTCTGAGGACTCCTTAAATAGCAAATTTGAGTGAAAAAAATCTAAATTTTTGATTCAGTGCAGGCCTAGGCATAATTTAAGCACTATTTTTGCTGATTAGCTAGAGAAACAGATGCATCACGCGAGAGTGTGCTGGGTTTGGAGAATTTGTGACTAAGGGTTGCTGGATGAAAACACCTAGGGATGGTTAGCAAAGCCAGCTCTCAGAATAAGGAGAACTATATACAGCATGTATATATTTTGTACTTGGTAAGCTAATCTTTGATTTTTATGATAGAATGGATATTTTTTTCCCAAGAAATAGGGGTTCAGACTCCCCCTTATTTTCACTGCAAGGCTTCAGTTTGAAGTTATGACTCGCCGTAGAGGGTCTAGCTTGCTGTGCTCTGCATCGGGTAGGGAGGTGCACCCTTCAGGGGGCTTTGGCAAGGGGTATCTGGAAAAAGGTTCAGCCTTAGAAATCCATTTTATGTACTGCCAAGAAACTCATTCAGAAACTGGTTGAAACAGGCTGGCCCATGGCCCGGAGCCCTGGCAGGAGAGCACCGCTGTGGGACATGGGCAGCAGTGCAATCGGTTTTGGTTTTTTTCCCCCTCCAGGGTCTTGCCTGGCATCTCGTATCTTAGCATCCAAAACAACAGCATCTCAAACATCAAGGCACTTATATGCAACATGTGGTGCCTTTCTAGCTGGAGCTGACAATAAAAGTTCCTATTGGAAGCACCTGGGGGAGGAGGACAACAGTGTTCAAACTTCCCTGATGCGTGTGTGACTTCTGCACACATCCCAGTTTAGCTTTTCAGAGTAAAGCAAGTAAGCTTAAACTCTCTTGATAACTCAGAAGTCTGCAGAAACACCTCATTGCCTCAACATGGTGCAAGGAGGCACAGTAGGTATGGACAGGGTGTGAATTTTGTTTCCTTCTGTTTGCTTATTCCAATGTAAGTCACTGTTACTCACTTTCCAGCACTGTGTTGCATGATGACCGGTAGACAGCACTGAGCTATTAAATTGCTGCATGTGATTTCTGGCTGTCTGTATTCACATTAATATGTTTAGGCAATTGCTTAGCCCTGTATGCAGTCACAGCACAGTTTGTGGGCTCACTTGTACAAATATTTATGTCCCGGTTCATGTTAAAAAAATAATGCATCAAGACTGGTATGGTGAAGACTCTTCAGAGTTAAATGTATATAACAGAAGAGATGTAGCTTAATGGCAAGACCAAGAAAGGGTTTCACAATAGATCATCTTAGCTCCTAGGCTGTACGGGGAGAAGGGAGCTGATGAATAGTGACAGCCAGGAGCCAGCCTGGGTTTGATTTGAAAGCAAGAGGCTTTAGGATAAAGGAGAACGTTACAGGTGTACACCCGTATGGAATGCAGTGCGATGGCTTGTAATCCTGGGAATGAAATAATCCATAAATTGCTGTAGTGATGGATGGCTCTAAGTTAAAAAGAAGATTTTAAGGTAAAAGACAAATCAAGTTGGCAGTAGCTTTTATAAACTCCAGAGATATTAAGCCTTCAGCTCCAGAGGTTTAGCTTAAAGTGCTGCTGCAGCATCCTGGGGAGTGTGAGGGTGCACTGCGTGGCTGCCAGGCTGCACTGACAGACGTGGGCGGGCTCGCACCAGGCAGTTCATGCACCCGGTGGCACTGGATCTGCAGTAGTGAAACTAGGGACCTTTTGGTGCATCAGAGGCTAGCCTAGAGCTGGACCAAAGTAAGTGCTTGTATGAAGTCTTCAAAGATGTGCTTTATGGAGGCTTGCAGCAAGCGAAAGTCATTGTTTTCACTAGGAGGGGGAGGCTTTTTTAGGAAGCACAACAGGAGCATGTTGATTACTGCAGTGATTGCTGTACCCCTCTGCTTCATTCTGGAAACATCTGTCAATTCAAGGCTGGTCAAGCTCTCAAAATAGCAGGAGAACATGTAACTGATATAAAGTATTCGGTGGTAGGAGAAGAGCAAGTGCTGGGATTCAGTCTGAGGCTTTGCTTTCAGGTAAGGGCCACTTGATTCCTGAGGAGCAAAAGAGCTGCAGTAAGTGGAGGCAGTCATCTTCCAGAGAAATAAATTCTGCCAAACACTTCCCTGTGAGCTTGTGAGTGTTGAGCTGAGGGAAAGGAATTCTGGAAGTAATGCAATCAGTTAAGTAAGCATATATGGCTAATTATTCTGTGGGCAGTATGCTGTAAATGGAGCCCATCCAGCATGGCTCAAAGGCTTGTTTGCTTGTCTGGCCTTTTTCAGCCTGGAGGGGTCACTCGTGAACTCATGGGTTCAGAGAGCGGTCAGGTGCGGGGTCTCTGGCAAGTGATGAGAAGATGCTGATCACACATCTGAAATGCATACCCAGGACAGTCTATTTCTGATCTCTTAAGAGGACAGGAATCTCCAGCTGATTTCAAGTTTCACTCACCAGGGGGTGTGTGGGACAGCACTGGGGGAAACACAGACAGTATTTCTCTCAAGAAAGCCTT
Source organism: Chloroceryle amazona (assembly GCA_027560015.1). NCBI lineage: Eukaryota > Metazoa > Chordata > Aves > Coraciiformes > Cerylidae > Chloroceryle > Chloroceryle amazona. Next base: position 13,276 of record JANHFX010027404.1, read on the forward strand.
CCTAGGAAAGATGACAAAAAGATACTTAGTTCCAAAGAAAAACAATTCCACTGAAATAATTAACTCTTCTCCAAGGATTACCTCTATCTATGCTACGAACTGCTGCCACACCAGGGCTGTGGGTGGTGGGTGTGAAGTCCAAATGACACAGTAGGTCAAATTAAGGGGAATTTTTAAAAATTAAGTGGAAAACAGAGACAATATGAATGTCTCCTCAGCGTGAGGAGCCAGACTAGAACATTGCACAGCAGTTGTACCTCTCCCCATCTTGTGTCGTGTTTGTCTAGTCACAGGTAAGGGTATTGCCATGTTCTGTGTCCCCTCCTGCTCTGCAGAACGGGCAGTCGTCCTTCAGAAACTGATAGGTACCCTTTGCAGTGTGACTGACCATTGAAGGCTTATTTATTTAAGCACATCATCTCTCTGTGGTTTATTTCCTAGTAATTGTGAATGCTTCAGTGGACAATGTCAGCTGTTTCCAATTGTTAGCAGAAGTGGGAAGCTTAGATGGACAAACCTATTCCCTTATTTCATTCCAACAAGGAATAGTAGACTGGCTGTTGGTCTGTGTTCAACAAGCTACTGGTATTTGCTCGAGGATGCCTGATATCTGTTCTTCCTTTACTCCTTTTCCTCTTGAGACTGATTTCAAGGTGAGGCAAGGCAGGCCTAGGTGATCCTGCTCACCTCTGGTAGTTCCAGACAGTGTTTGTTTTATGATCTTCTAGCTTTCTAACATAACCTGGACCACAGGTAATATAGGAGTACACATGCTTTAATTATCACCATCCTCTAAATTTGTGGAACTATCTGAAAATATAAAAATGCCTAATGTTTGTGCACATCTGGCTGAGCTCACACCTTCTGGTCTCAGCATTCTGGTAGCACTGAAGAAAGGAAAGGAGAGCAGCAAGGTTACGAAGGGCAGGTTAGAAAGCTCTGACTCAGGAAAGTAATTCAGTCTTCTCACCTGGAGCATCTCTGCAAAGTACAAGCTTGAATTGCATTGCTGCAGCTCTGGAGGGTGTTTAAGAACTGCAGTGGTACCCAGCCAAATGCCATGAAGGGGAAGGGAGGTCAGTGTCTGCGCCTGGGTACCTCTTGGATTTGTCACTTTGAAAGCTCACGCTCTCGGAACGCTGCGGCGTGCGTGCTCCTAGGAGAGGTCTTCAGTGGGAATGGGAGGGCTTGGTGCTAACAAGTTTATTCTCCAATGTTATTTTGCATTTCGGTGCCCTTTGCTGAAATCTTGACCAAAATGTACCACTCTTTTCTGTAGCAGTGCTGCACCTTTGAACCTCCAAGAAGGCGGCTGTGGCCGTGGGGATTTGGGTAAGAGCACTTTGTCTAAAAGCAGAGACAATCTGCCTCAGGGGCCATTAATGGCAGGTTCTGGTATTGTTCTTGTGCTCTGTTGTTTCTGGAGTGCTGGCTGATGACAAATTCTGCTTATACTTTCTGGAAGGTTTTTTCTCTCATACTTCCCAACACTAACAAACCCAAGTGTTCACTGTTTAAAGTTCTTCATTAGATAACTAAGTTATTAAAGTATGTGAGAAAAATACAGTAAAATAATCTTGAAGGTTAATGGGAAGAAATTGAACATATTCACAGGTAGAGAAAATAAGCTGCTAATAGAAGAATTGTATATCTGCACAGACACGTATGCGTGTGCCCACACTGCTGGCTAATTATGTTCTAGGTGACTTCATAACCTCGACTGTTTTGAACCCTGCTCTGTTTCTGGGTTCCAGTGTCTGTACAGGAATAGCTGATGTGAAATTTGCCAATCCAAGGTGAAGAAAGAAACCCTTCTGGTTTGTCTTGATACGCAACTAGTGATATTTCTGTTGTGTGCTTCTCATCTGTGTTCCATTTCAAGATATTTTTAATTAAAAAAAAGAAAAAGTTTGTAACATCTTTCTCCCACAGTTCTCTTGCTGTTTGCAGAACAAGGCTGGTTTCAGTGTCGTGCAAATGCAGATGTCAGGCTCTCAGAGCTTTGTTCAGTGTATCTGCCCTGTACTGTGTTGCACTGCAGCCAGAGCAGCCTGCTCAGCCTCTGTTCAGGAGGTCCTGCCCTGTGCCCCAAGTATTTCACAGCAGATCAAAAAAAACCTATTATAATGCCACTTCATTTTTGTTTTATGAGTATTTTTTTTGTCTCTCTTCAGATGTCAGATGGGATTTTAACTGTGTGTTAGTTTTTCTTGTCCTCTTAAATCCAATTTTGGTGTACGTGTTTAACACGATGCTGAGTCCCGTGAGACAGGTCACCACCTCGGTCGTGTTGCTGTGATCCCACTCTAAGCTTAATAGTAAAACGTGTTCTGCTTATTTTCAAAAGTGGACAAGAAGGCACCAACATTATCCAGGAATTTTGGCTGATAGCAGTCTAACAGAACTGAGAATAACTGATCTTTACACCGGTATATTTTTTTTCCTTTGCAATTTGCACTGCCCTGGTGGTTTAACAATCCTGCCATCATTTATCCTGGTTGGGTGACTTCGCTTCCTTCTCTTGCACGGTGCTGGGAAAGTCTTTGTAGCTATTATATCCCATTCCCCGATTCTTTCATGTCTGTTTTACATCCAGTTTTCTATCTGTCTGCTAAGGTCATGTCTTGGTCCTAATTAGAGCATTAAATATATTTTGCTGGCTAGTGGTCTGTGCTCTTCTCTTGCATGCAGAATGTCATCTGCTGAGTTATTGTGCAGCTCCTTTCTAGGGCACTCTTGCTCCACTTACCACTTGTAGCTCAGGTGGCCCGGTACTTGGAACACTTCCTCTCATCAGGGTTCTCTCTGTGATTCCCATGAGTGCTACCCTGCATTGAGGTTCCCCTTCTGGTCTATGTGGTATTTGTTAACATCTTTTTCCTCTTTGTTTTTGTTGTTTTTATGGTTTGTTTTATTTGTTAATTCTCTGCTCTATTTATGTTCCTCACAATGGGAGCTTTGAGCCTTGCTTATTTCTACATTAAAAACTTTTGTGGTCATTCTAAGGATTTGTGGCATTTTAAGCAAATCTAAAGAGTCACTGTCCTGTCCCTGCAGCCTTTATTCTGTGTTTCTGCCTTCCCTTTGCACATGTGCACACACACGCTCTCTTTCTTTCACCAGCAGCAGCACTCACAGAAGCAGGTGCCAGCTCCTGGAATTGATCTTGCCAAAAATTAATCCCAAAGAAGAAGGTTTATATTGGTTCAAGCTGCAACAGAGCCACAGTTTGATTGTCCCTATAAAAACCTGCAGTGAAGCTGGTTCACCTTGTATGTTTGGGAAGACAGTTTTCTTGCAGCTGGCAAGTTTCCTGTCTCTGTGTCTGAAGAGCTGTTTATGGTAAATGCAACTCTGGGATAGAAAATTGATTTTATTTTGTTTTGAACTTAGATCTTCTTGTTCTCCTGTTCAAATGTACAAGACTTGGTACATGGTGCAGCCGCTCAGTCTTGTGTCTTTCCTTTCTCCAGTTCTGTGTCCTTTACATTAACCTCCGCTGGCTTTCCCGCTCCTCTCTTGTAGCCGCAGGCCTGGAGCAGGACTCTAATCCATACCTGTTGTTCTCCACTGAAAAGCAAATTCAGTTTCTGATTTTACAAGCGTACAGGAACGGTTCCCCTCTGGCAGCTCTTGGAGGCAGGGGAGAGGTGGTGCTCTCCCCGTGCCACTGTTCTCCCCCCGCGGTGCCCAGGGCAGGGCGAGTGTTTCACTGCCGCGTGGCAAAGCCCCCCCGAGAGCCGAGCGGGCAGCAGCTGCTCCGGCTGAGCTCAGCAGTCCCCCCTGCCCTAGAAGGGTATCAGGATGTCTCCCATTGCAAAGATGTTTGCCAGAAAAGAGGGGAAGGTTCCACCACTTGGCAAGAGCTGGTGGCTCTGCACCAGTCATCCCAGTCCAGGGTGTGCCTGGAACCCAGAGCAGGCTATGAGCAGCTTGATGGTGCAGAGGAAGAGGATGAGCAGTGCGAGTCTTCGCTTTCATTGCTCGTCTTTGCAGTTGTTGGTGTAATAAGTAGAGCAGGTTTGGATCAGCGGCGTGTTTTCCCAGGTGGTTTCTGTTTGTAGAATGACCCCCATCTTTCTTTAATGTTCCTATCTGTAAGTAATTTTTTTGTAGCACTATGTGTAAGAAACAGGAACCGAGGATCCTGTTATGTCTGTGTGTCAAGGATAATCCCAAAGAAAAATACTGTATGGAAACTAGAGTACACTGAGGCTAAAGCAAAATAATCTCTTAATGGGGGTAGTTGCTGCTGAAGACGAGTGGCTCTCCTGATAATAATTAAGAGCTTTTGGTAGTAACCAGCCCTGCCAACTATACCTAGCAAAGCTCCTGGCCCTTCCATGAAGTATACTGTGGTGTGTGTGAAAGTAGCTGCTACCATTGCTCAAACTGCTTCGTGATGCTGCGCAGGCAGCTGATCTGCACCCCAGCCAGTGCTGCTTTTCGGCTGCATCTTGAATAGTCAGTCACAAGTAACGGGTGACCGCTCGGGTTGGGCACAGAAGATGGGCGAGTCACATTTTCCAGAGAGAATTCTGCTCTAGCAGTGCTAACTGATAGGTGCTGTTGTCATTTGCCTCGCTACAAGCACACATGCTGTGAAAGGGGTGGATGGTATGGCCTCCTGATGGGCTTTTTTTTTCCCCCACAATGTGTGGCTCACTTGTCTGTGCTTTTGGAATCAAATATTCCAGTCCTGACAGTGCAGCATTAAACAAGAACTGGAAGAGCCACTATAAACCTGAGCCCTTGGAGCTCTCTTTTGTGATCTCCTCACATGCAGTATACTCAGCCACTGGATTTACTGTCTTCTGCTCTTGGTTTAGGAACATATTCTGACTTCTTGGAGTAGTCACATCACTTTATAGCAAGTTTAGCAACTTTCCAAGCAGTTCTTGGTGTTTTCTTTCTCAGGGGAGTTAATCACGATAGCGTTTACGTGCATTTCAGCCACGATTAGGAAACTTTCTGACTAATCTTGGAACACATGAATTTAGACTGTTCCTGTAAATAGATTCATGGTTTGCCTGAGAATGTTTTCCAGTGATTCTCACACATTATTGAAAATTCTTGTGTGTTTTTTAAAAGCAAAAGCTGCAAATATGTGCTAAACACACAAATGCCTCCTGGAAATAGAAAAGATGAATATAGAAAAGAGTAAAGGTTTAAATGTTCATCTGTGTCAGATCTGGTGTTAACAACTTTGTCTCTCCCTCCTGTCTCTCTCAGACTTGTGGAGTCCTGATCCAGTTTTGTGGTGGTGTTTTGGTTTTGGGGGGGGGTGGTGTTCTTATTTATTTTAATTTTTTCTTGAAAGCTTCTTCACTATTTTTGTGAACAGCAGCACTTAAAAAATAAAACAGAAGCGTTGGCTTCTGGAGATTGTTGCTTGCTTTCCAGCTGAAATAATTTCCTCTGACAATCCATCTCCCCTTGCTGTACCAAAATTACTATTTTCCAGCCCTTGCTTATTTACCTGCGTGTGTCAGTATGACAGTACAGGGGCAATCTCCACTGCTGTTCTAGCTTGGCTGTGGTCAACCATCCCTGCTACTGCTCCGGGGTGGTTTGGAGAGAGGGAAACACTGGCAAAGGAGAGCAGGAGTGGGGGGAATCCAAAGGAGAGCAGGAGTGGGGGGAATCCAAAGGAGAGCAGGAGTGGGGAGAATCCACATCTCTCTCTGCAGCTGTTCTCGAGGAGACAGAACAGCAGATAAAACTCCAAAAGCTTTGTGCAAAGCAGAGCTACTGTCTGAAATGTGTTCAAAGCTAAATTCTCCTGCCCCTTCGGTGAACTTATTTTGTGTGACAGTGTTTGTTTTGACTGTGCATAAGAAAAGCTTCAAGGGATGCAAATAATGGCCTGCTTTGGAAACCCAGACAGAAGTAAACTGGGCACCCTCTAGAAATGTAAATGTCACTAAAACCTCAAGTGGATTTAAGATACTGCTTTGAAAATTCACAAATTTGCTCTCACTTGCCCAGGGCTGATATTTGGGAAGCTATGTTAAAGGGAAGAGAATTTCACTTTAGAAAAACATCTCTCTTTCTGTTTGTGAAAGCAGAATTAGACACAAATCGTCAGCTCTTTGCCCAGCCCTGATGCCAGTCTGCTTAACTGTGCCAGCCGGGGGCCTTGTGCCTTTACCTTTCTAATACAGAGCTGCTGATGCTTCACTCTGTGGGGTTTAAAAATAGTAACCAGGGAAGGAAATGCTCTCAGAGTTGCAACAGGGGCAGTTTCCTGCCTGACTGCCACTCTTCTGTACTCCACACCCCACCTGCTTCCCATTAACCCCTCCCCTTCAGACCCTTCCTGTCTGAAACCTTCTGAATGGGTCAGCCCTTAGACTGTAGCAACAACAGCAGCTGCCTGGCTTACAGAAGAGCAGTGTCACTGCAAAGCCTGAGGTCCTCCTTGATTTTTCCAGAAGGGGAACTCTTTACTGGTTGCTATTCTATTAGGCTAAGGATTTTACAGGACTGCAGCAACGTGCAGCTCCCTTCTTATCAGAAGTTAGATAAATGTTAACTTGCAGAACATACTGTCCAAGAATGCAGAGGGCATGACAGAGTCTGTCTCTGAAAGCTGTTCTTCCTGGCACCTTGGGACCCACTGCCTCTCAGAGCTCGTGACCTCACCTAGCAGTCAGGTTGGTATCTTTCTTATCAGGAAAACTCTGTAAGGATTAGGATTTATACAAAGAAGGAAATACAGATGGTCATGGGCAAACCCCTCTGGATCTGGCTGTTTCTCCTGTGGCACCCAGTTCTGAAATGATACTTTGTTAAGGAAGTGAAAGGATAGGATTAGTCCAATATAATTAAATCTCCCTCTATCCCCAGCTCTGAAATTGTGCACGTCTCCTTTAGGAGCCTTTAAATGCATAAGACAACGTCAATGGAGGAACACTACGCTTGCAGATAGGTGCTGTGTTCAGTCTTGCAGAGAAAAGTCTGGTCTATCCGTGGCCTCTGCCACCTTCTGGCGTGAGCAGTTGCCCTGCTTGCATGTGGACTCCAGAACTCAAACTGAACCAGTCCTTAAAATCCTTAATTTATCTTGTCCTGATAACTCCTTGCTTCCATGACCGCTACACAAAATGTCTAAATGGGCATAAAGTCAATCTTGGCTCCCACTGTGTAATTTTTCTGAGTAAATGAAATCTTGTGCCGTGGCTTCTCCAAGCGCTGTTGTAAATTTTATTAAAATGGAAAGCCAGATACAGAAAGTTTATCTCCAACTGTAAAGCATTTTCTTTATCAGGTGCTGCAGCATTTTAAAGAGACAAGCTATGGGAAGAGTTCTGTCACATCTTGATAAGGAAAATCCTAGAAGGTTTTGAAAAAGAATAAAAATGTTTTATAACTGTATCATGGTGTGCATAATAAATCACAGGCTATTTTTAACTTTGATACTTTCTGATGGATTAACAAAAAAAAAATGTAGTTTTATTGAGATTAACACTAATTCTAGTAATAAATCTCTGAGGGGAAAATGAAATGAGGAGCATTACCCATCTGAGGATGATTGAAATTATTTTCTTTCCAAAATGTTTTCTATTTAAAATATCTCTTTATACCTATTCACTTCTTGCTGTTCACGCACAACATTACTTGCACCTTTGTTGCAAGGGAGTCAGGGTGTTATGTGATTTGCAAGCACTAATGGCTGTGCTATCAAAAACAAGAACGTAGAAAAATAATATGCTGATCATCATCTAGAAAATATAGGGGCAGGAAGGCTCTTGTCTTGCACATTAATGTGAAAAACTGCATTTTGAACACGTTTCAGTTACACGTTCTTAAAAGTTCAATCGGCTGCTGCTGGGATGTAGGCTGTGCCTATAGGGACATATAAAAAAAAAAAGTACTGAAACTGCTGAGACTATTTTTACAGAGGTCTTTAAATTGTAGTGAGGGGGAAACGATAGTTATGAAGGCTTGTAAATGTGTGAATGTGGTTGAAGAGGTGGTAAAATTCTCCTGGAGACATACAGCTTGCTTCTAGTGAAAACTTGGCAATGGAATTATTTTTGCCAGACCTGGTATTATCCACCAAAGGCCACCGAGTCAAAGTTCCTCACTGGCTTAGAGCGATGTATGGCGGGGTGAAATTGCTGCAAAAATTGGCTTTTTAAAAACAGTCAGGCCACCAAATCTTTGTCTTTTACCACTATAGTGGATGTATGCACCTTCCACTTTCTGTCTGGGAAAACCGTTACCAGAGGACTTGATACCTTTTTGAAAAGTCTAAAATGACTTTTAACAAAACATCAGCGTCGCCAGAAGAGATAAATCATCAGAATTAACAAATGGAATTTATTTGGACCATTAGGAGTTGCCCTGAATTTCTTAACTTTCTTAAGAAACAGCATCCTAAGTTATTTGGACAATAATGTCCTTTTTCTTTTATTTTTAATTTTCTTCTTAACGTTAGTGGAGCAATGACACACATTCCCTTCTATAGCTTCTGATTAAAAAAGGCTACACTGACAGCGGCAACTGAAGATGTATCCTATTGAATGGCAGAGTTGGTAGATTCAGCAGTCAGGATTAACTAGAGTAGGGTTTGGCACAGGACAGGACCTTGGCTTTCTTTGCTCCTCCCTGCATCAGGGAAAGGTTGTGTCTGCTTTTGTTTGAGCTGCTTATGTGATTTGAGATGGGCTCTTAAAGCACAGCAAAGTTTTGCTGCTGGCAATTTTAATGGGTGAAAGGAGCTTTAATAGCAAGGTAGATATTTTCTCTGCTGAGATCCAAAACCTGTTGACGTTAGGGCGCAGCAGGATGGCTGGCTGGTGCCTCCAAAGGCTTCAAGAAGAGTGTGGATTTTGTAGGGGAGTAAGGGCACCTGTTTAGTTGGATTGAGAGGAGTAAATACTGTGATTCAAGATCCGTAAGCAGCTTCTACCATTTCTCAAGCTGTGGCTCAGTAAGACTTTAAATGGGTCAAGAAGGGGATTTCATGGAGAGAATCCTAATGGCAGGAGTAGTGTAGGATTCCAGTAGGATAGTTGACTGGCTTCATAAGTCAGGAATCAAGTACAGAATGAAGCTTTAAAAACAGGAATATGTGGGCTTTAGTGGCTTTCTGACCATCCTGTAAATCTCTCCATATAACACCTCTGTTAACAAGAAAATGTTGCCAAGTTTTCTGGTATGTAAATAATCTTTTTTTTCTGCATCTATAAACATTGGGGCCATATTAAAAAAAAAAATATATCCCAGGACAGGAAAATATCTGTGCAACAAGACCACGAGTTGCACTTGGTGCTAGTTGATCTCCTGTGCACGCTGCTAGCTTTGCTCGAGCTGGTGCACAGGTTAAATTGTTGCAGAGATGGACTCATTTCTGCTTACACGTGTCCCTTGCCCCTTTGGAAGCCGGTAACTACAGAGAGCTCCAAAAGCTGAGGGAGTGCTGGGTGCTGCCTTCCCCTGCTGCCCTGTTTTCCAGCCTGTGAAGGAGAGATGGGTTCCTGTTCTTCACCAGTGAAGGAAAGAGGGGTTCCTGTTCTTCACCACTGCACCCCTCCCTGCCAATGGAGGATTCTCAAGCTCCCATCTCAATCCCAGAATACAGATGGGTGGATTTATTTACTTATTTTCCCTGCAGGACAGACCAAGCTAGGGCTTTGGTATTCAGAGTTTTGCGATGGTATGATGTGTGGCAGGATGCTGCTGAGCTCAGACCTGACAGTGCTGGGGCTGAGCCCCTCTAGATAAGCTACATGAAAGTGGTAAAAAGGAAAAAAAAAAAAACCCAACACTTTTAAATTTTTTTTTTTCTCTCAGAACAAAATTAATTCAGCCCTGCATTAAATAAATCTATCTCTTCTGCTGTGCTTTTAAGATTTTCCTTTCAAGTGCAAAGGCACATTAGATAAAGCCTCAGGAAGGAATAGGGACAGGATTTGGGTTGGGTTTTTTTCTCAAAAGATAGGCAGTTAGGCTCATAACAGCTCGGCCCATAAAACCAGTAGCTGCCTGGGTCTTTGGAGGAAGCACACTAAGGGACAGAAGAATACCTTCTCCTGAGCTGCAGAAGCAGAGACGGAGTTGAAATGCTGGATTTAAATGTTCTCTACCAACTTCGGGCCTTCAATACTGTGATTGATGTAGTCACTGGTTCCTTCTTTTCTGTGAACAGTTGTATTCTCCAAGATAAAATCTCGTTAGAAGGCAAATTGGCAGGGATGTATCCGAGTGTGAAATAGCGTTGGTGTGTTTGATATTAGAATTACGGGTTATAAAAACAGTGGGAGTGTAGGAACTTGGTAATAGGTGCAAAGAATGTGAAAGGTTAATTGTGGAAAACCCAGATATGTTCTTGGCTGAAGAAATGGCAAGAAATGCCTCCCAGCCATATTCTCTGGTCAGCAACGCTACCTTCAAGTGGCAGTGCATTTTCAGACATGTGTTGAGCTTTGAGTGTCCTTCAGAATCTTACTGCTGGGCTTCCTTCTCCCGAAGGCTGCAGTAAGTCCTATGCTCGTTTATCTTACTGTTTCGATACGGGCAAAACAGTGGTGGCAGAAGTGGACACAGCACCCTTCGGAGCTGCTTAGAGGAAAGCTGCCTGCGAAGACAGACAGTGTGCTTCTCGGAGTACTTTTTCTTTTGACCCTGTGTTTTAAATTCCATGTTTTCTGTTAAATTTACAAGTAACAGCTACGATGTGCACTTTCTCATTAATGTAAAATAGAACAATCTCTAGTTTGGTGTAAAACACTGCTCTTCAAAAACAGAAACCTGAAGGTGTCAGATGAGTTTGGGTTGAAAATAAAATTAGAGACTCACAGAATTACATTGGTTGGAAGAGATCTTGAAGATCATAGAATCCAACCATCCCCCAGCACTGCCCGGGCACCACTGACCCCTGGCCCTCAGCACCACAGCTCCACGGGGGGCTTGGAA
>JANHFX010027404.1:24298-46397 GCA_027560015.1 Chloroceryle amazona
ACAGCCCTGGAGGGGAAGAAATTGTTCCTCAGCTCCAACCTCAACCTCCCCTGGGGCAACTTGAGGCTGGTTCCTCTTGTCCTGTCCCTTGTTCCTTGGGAGCAGAGCCCGACCTCCTTGGCTCCAGCCTCCTGTCAGGAGCTGTCAGAGCCAGGAGGGCTCCCCTTGGCAACATTCTGAGAAGGTTACTGATTTGTAGGGTTTGATTTGTTCTGCTTCCAGGAATTTCTACAGACCTTTGTGCTTGAATCTCAGAATATTCGTGCATTTTGAAATATTTTGATTTTTAAAATCTTCTCTTAAATCATAAGTCATTGATGACACTGTGTGCTCTGTATGGAAGTACAGATATACTTGTATAATAGTGCAGGTCTGGGACAGACTATATTCTTTAGACACAAAATCCTCAAACAGTTAGGTCTGGCCAGCACAGTTTGGTTTCTTTTTTACAATTTTTTTCTTTATTTATTTAAAAATGTTTAGTTGAAAGGAAGTAGAGAGGTGTGGATTTGAGTGTGTGTGTGTGTATTAGAAAAGGGCTGGGGGGGGGGAAAACTCAAAAACACGCTAGGTCTGAAAGTGCTGTGTGCCTGTGCGAAATTGTTACCATGACACTGAGTAATAGTGAGGTGATGAGCTGAATTTCTAACAGCATCAAGGGTGCTGAACAATCCTCATCTCCCGACACTAAAATGCACAGAAGTATTCCACAACTAAACCTTTTTTTTTTAATTGTGGCATGTCCTGCAGCTGAATAAAGTACAGATTAATTGTGCTGAGAAGGAAGCTGAGTAGGGCAATAAATTCTTCCACTGGGCTCTCACTAATGTGTACGTGGCATGTTTGCCTTAAGATCTAAGGATTGTCCATAAAGTAAAGGTAGAATTCAGGCTGTGACAAGTCCCATGTCTTCTCAGCTGCTTCTCCTGTCAATGTAGCAGGAGTTCACCTCTGAAATGAAGCACACCAGCTTGATTTAGCCTTTTTTCTTACCCAAAAGGTCAGGCTTATGAAAACGTTTAAATTGAAATTGCATCTAAGATGTGGATAGCTGGGTAAGATTTCCTGTCCAGGTCATAGCCTGCTGTCTTTCTATCAGTTCATCTTCTGCTTCTGTCATGCTATTGGGCTGCCAAGTAGCTTATATTGCCTACCTCTAAAGCTGAGGTACCTGAGGTAAGGGAAAAGTGATACGGAAGTTTGGAAGGTGAGATGTCTGGATAACAGTAGAACAGCTCTGTTAGCCCACCACTGACTCATGTTGCACCTGGAGGGTGAGAAATGCCCTCTTGTGTGCTTCCTTTTTGGCACCTTTGTCTAGATGAGCCAGTGTCTGATTTCACCAGGTACAGGATGATAGTTTCCAGACCTTCTCTAAGCACATGCTTTTAAAATATGGAGTAGATCACTAAGAAGTTAACTTTATGTTATTAACTTGAAAGTTTCATACCACCTTTGACATCCCTACTGGGCATCAACAACCATCCTAGTTTTGGACTGAAAGTTGCAGGTGCATCTAGCCTTTGCACGAGCTATGTTTGACCTAATGCTGATTTCAAAAACATTTTCAATTCAAGTAGAACACTTCATGGCACTCAGGAAAAGATGTGCTTATGATGTTTGTTTGCTTTTAATGTTTGGCGGATGCATTTGTTTGTGTAGTCTCTCTCCGGTGAAATCAGCTCAGCCTTAGGCTGAGCTTTCTGCTGCTGTTCACAGTGATCTTAGCTACAGTCACACCTTCACTTCTTGTCCTCAGAAGCAAATAAAATGGCAACTCATATTTCTACGTATTTGAAAGGCATGGGTTTAAGTTTTCTCTAAGTTCTGGAAGAAGAAAAATGTCAAGCTTTGCCTGTGTTTGCAGAGAGCAAATGCTGAATTTTGCGTGTCTCACTCACAAGCACCAGCAGGGCATTTTCTGAAACAACGGCTGCCACTGCTTCGGGGTCCCCATTGACTGGGAATGGCCAATGGGAGTTGTGGGACCCTCTGCACACTGTGAGCACTTTTAATGCTCCAGAAAATCTGTTTGTATTTCACTAAACTAAGAAATTCAGTTGGGCTGTAGCTGCCCGTTGGACAATTGAAGAAATTACTTTTGTTATTCCCTTAAAATGTTGTGATCCGAGCATGGCAGCAGGCAAATGAATGAGGTGGTTGGACAGTGGTGAGTCGTGGAGGGAGCAAAGGATGGCTGTTGCTGGGGTAAAGTAATGATGAAGTATCTTTTTAAGATAAATATCCATTTATGAAAAGTCTACATGTTAAAGGTCACCATGTTCTGTCTGGTCTGGCGTTTAGAGTCGGAGCACATCAGAGAAGACACCTACTCACATCTGTGTCTTAAGGAGCGTTGTTCCCTGGAAATCTCTCAATGCTTTGGACACGTTGAAACGGTTGACCTTTGAAAGGCCAAACACAAATTGCCATCTTCGGAAGCGCACAGGAAGGCAGCCAAGGAGCGTGAACTGGAGAAAGCCTCCCCAGTCCCTTCCTGTTCTCCCCTTGGGGATGATTTGCCCCTGCATAGGAATGAGGACAACTAATTCCTTTAGTTGCAGCCTACTTACTGCTTTGAGGGATTGCACCTGGATAGGAGAGGTTTGCCAGGCAGGGAAGGGTATTGGCTATTAAATGTGCAGCACAGTACTAACCCCTCCTGGAGTCCATGTATTAAGAATCTCCATCATAAGCAGTTCTGTGGCATTAACTGGAGTGTGTTGGCTGCATGTGAACCAGGGACCCTGAGTCGATGCGGAGAGGATGAAGACATCCACTACAAGAGATTTATTAAGGGAGAGGGAAGGCGCTGGTGTGTATTAAAGCAGCAGGAGTGAAGCAATGTAGCACACAAGGAATACAGGGAAGGTGCCAAGTACAGAAAATGCAAAGTGTTCCAAGATGTAGTAATGAGAAGTACTGGGAAAGTGTAACAGGGAGAGGAGGAGACTGCAGGAGAAGTGGCAAATGTGAAATGAAACCTTTATAATATACAGAGTATGACACGTAAGGGAAGAATTTTAATTTGATGAGATGATATCAAGTGAAATATTTCTTCAACAGCTGAATGTACTAATCTGGAGTTGATCCCCCTGCAGTGTAAGAAAGTCCAAGGAAAGTTCAGAGAGCCTTTATCAGCCTCGTGCAAATCAAAATAGCCCAACAAACGAACCCACACTCTCCACTCCCCGTGACACGTGCCAGAACGCTGCACAAAAGCACGCGCAGCACAGCGCAGGCACCTCTGGTGTGGGATGTTTGTGGTGTTTGCTGATGGTGATTAACTTTCCTAGGGAAGCAGTTGCAGCCTTCAGACAAAGGAGCCTGCTGTACAATGAAAAGGGCTGAACATAAAAGGACACCTCACGCTGACAAGCAGCAGAGAGGCTTTTTAGAGCCCAAATTATAGAGAGAGTTTGGACTTTTCTGACCAACTGGCAGCAACTGTCTCCCGAGAACATTTAGAGAGTGACACGGGGATTAATTACAAACAGACAGCTCTATCCGTGACCAGTGCAACGCGTCTGCGGGGTAGAGATTCCCATTCGCACGCACGGGATTGTGCGAGAGCGTCCTGGAGCTTACAAAAATCCATGCTGGAGCCATGAATCAAACTCGGTCATGTGATGGAGGGGAGGTACCGGGCTGGCTCCCAGCCAGTGGTAGGAGCTGATGGGTGGAACAAACGGGGCATGAAAAGACTAATATGACTAACGGATCCTGGATGCGTGGTACCCTTATTTGGATCTACAGGAATGTAGGCTCATAGCAGTTCTGCAGCTCTACCAGCCTTTTGCCTGACACTGGAACTGCTGCTCACAAAGTAGAACCCTGCTGCTCTGTGGTAGGAAGGATAGAGAAAGAACATGGCCTGCATTTTGAAGGTAAATCTCTATCTGTTGCTTGAATGCATTGTTCGAGAGCCCCTCGCTGCTCAGAGGCGTGGATTTGGTGTGGTCCTATTGCACCTTCGCTGTCTTTTCGAATACTGGCTTTGTCTGGCAATGAATGTGGAGAGATTCTGCAATGTACAGCTGTGCTCTGCTTCCCTCTGCCATTCTTCTCCTCTTTCCCTGCATTGTCAGGACTGCGAGCTAGCAGGAAGGGAAGGAACTGTGCACCGAATAACAGGGGGGGTGAGGGGCTCCGGCTGGTCTCGGCTGACTTTGTCGGAGCTGAATTCCTTCAGGAGCAATAGCATTCGGGCAACAGACTTCCAGTAAAAAGGACAAAAGGGGGCAAGTTATTTTCTTTTTCTGAGCATGCAGCATTTACCGCTTTCACAGCAAAGGCTGCAGATGTTCACAGCTGTCCCGGTTGCTCCTTCATCACACACCCCCCTGCTGAATTTACCCAAGATCCACATGCTCCATACAATTATACTTAAAATTTATTTATATTTGCTAATTAAGCGACCTATTTGCTAGAGGGTTGGTTTGGGTTTTATTTTTATTTTTTTCCCCCTTCACGCCAGCAAATATAAACGTAAACTTACCGTGTGACCGTGTGCTTTCTCCAGCCTGCTCTCCTCACCGAGGGAAAAGTATTTGCAACCAGCATGTCATGGAGCTGGAGGGAGCATCACTAGCTCTAAGTATTGAATGAAAGGGGAGGAGACGGAAGTGCAGTCAGCTGAGAACAAACGGCGTTTGTTCCCTTGCTGCGGTGTCACTCGCAGGAGTCTCTCCTCTGCCTGCCTCCCAAGTGGTTTGTTTCAGATTCATTTGCTCTCTGCTTTGCTCCTTCCTGTCTATGTTTTGAATACCTGGGCACTCCGCTCCTTTTAGTAAATGAAACCGATCAGCGAATGCTTTGTTATTTTCAGTTTGATCTTCTAACAAAGGGTTGATTATTCCAGATTTTAGGATGGCCTCTCGTAGCTGCTGCCTTCAGCATATCAGCAAAAGGGATAAATTGCAAAGCTTCAGAACAGTCCCCAAATGACAAATTTTCCCGTGCCTCCTTGAATCCAATACTTACAACTTTTTTTTTTTTCCCTGGTGTTTAACTTTAAAAAACAATCTTCTTTCTTAGCTGCCCTGTTTCCCCCTCCCATTCATTCCCTACTGCCTGCGGGGCTGGGGTACGTGGATGTTTTTTGACTTTTCTTTCAGGAGTGTGTAGATTGTGGCAGCTCAAATTAATCACTATGGCAAAGTCTTCAGAAAGTGCCATCAGCTAGCAAGTTGTGCTTGGAGACAGATGGGAACGAGCTCTTTTGAGCAGATAGCACTGAGCAATTGAGAGTTGTGACTTGGGATGAGGAGATAGCAGCTCCGTCAATGAGTCCTGGCTTCACAAAGATAAGCATCTGCACTCCTTCTAAGCTCTCCCTGAATGACCTAGCTTGGATCTGCAAGTCATGCAGAAGACAGTTTCTTTAGATTGTTCTGCGTGGGGAGAATCACATGCAAAAATCTTCCCTTGGGCCCGAACAGTTAAATAAGAATATCCTTTAAAAGAAAACTCCAGTGTTTCTTTCCCCCTCCCAGTCATTTCCCCTGCACAGACTGGTGACGCCTGCCACAAGCATGACTTCTGCAGGACCTTTCTTACAACACAGAAATCACCTTCTCTTTGCCTGTGCCTGGAGCTCCGTGGGGTGTAACTCTGATGATTAAATCAATAGATAAATTGGTATTCCTTTACAGGCAGCCTTCTGCCAGCTTAATTCTTAATCTTGTTAATACAGGCAGGTGCAAGGATAAAAAGTGAAAGGGATATGTGAAGATTAGCTTTGACATAAGGCAAGCTGGACTTTCTCAGGCAGACATCCCATAGGACTAATCTAAATGTCTATATCAAGATACTTGACGGTGTATAAGGTTTTAATGTAATGCCAACAGGCACTCCTCAAGCTTTTATCATAACAAGGAAATTCAGAGTAATATATATATATATTTTTGATGTGGCACTAGATAAATTCCTTCCTGAAAATACAAATCTGCTAGCTACACCCTCCTGCTTTCTGTTAAGTTTGTTCCTGGCTCTCTGGTTTATTTACCCTGACTATCTTGTTTTAGTCAGTAGCCTGTGTGGAAACAAATTTTGAAAAGAAAAAACAATAACAAAATATATATTAATAAATTTAAAAAGCTGAACTTTAGGTATAGATTTTACCTAGGTGGGTGGCACAGTGGATGGGAAGCCAGAACAACTGTGTGTCCTGTGTGCATCCCTGCGTGCCTCTGTGGCTCTGCCTTGGGGCTTGCCCTGCCTCCTCTCCTCAAATCTGAAATTCCCCCCACCCGAAGATACTGAGACTTTGGAATGATGGAGTTCTGTGTGTGAGAGTTTAATATAAATGAGATTGGATAGAGGTGTCTGAAGTGCAAAGCACAGGGATGGCTGCTAATAACTGACTGGAGTTACGCAGGGTGGTTAAGAGCGTATTAGGAGAAGTGCGTAACCTTTGGATATCAAGACCTCCTTTTCCTGTGACTGCAGCACAGAATAGTCTCTGTGAGTAGCCCTTGCACAAGTGCTCGGGAAGCTGATTCCTCCTCGGGTGTGTGCTTGGTCTGTGGTGCTTGTCGTGCCTCTCCTCAGGTAGGATTGGTGGGGCTGTCACTGTGACTCCAGAAACTCTCTCTCCCAGTCAGTAGTGGGGTATTCTTGTTAAAACCAGGGAAACTCTTCTGAGGAATTTGTGCTCCTGAGGAGATGCAGAGAAAGATGTGACTTCTAAGATACAGGATGGGGTTTTATTTTTTGTCTTTAAAAATTGTGGCAGAATAGCTGAGTGAGGTGTAGGCATTTCTTGGAAGCAAACAGTTGATCATATGCACGTTACTATGGTAGCTTCGTGCCGCTCTGTTAATCTAGTAATCAGCAGAGTGATTACTATTTATGTAGTCACTATTACCCCTGAAAATGCTGAACTGCCCACCTTGCACAGTATCAGCCACTGACCCTTTAAAACGGTGACAGATGTTATTCAATAAATTATTTCAAAGAAACACTAGGTTTTGCATAATTGAAAAGTGATACTTCAATGTACCTGTCATTTTACAGTCAATACAACATGAATGATAATGATACAAAGCAAGAAGAGCAGGTAACTTAGTTCACATGTGCTGCACTTTGTAGGGGATTATGCCTTCCCCTACTTACAAACTCTTCCTTTTAAACGGAGGTTTTGGAGGAGGGGGATTATGGTGTCACCACAGTGCAATTTTAACTGCTTAGGCTTAATGTGATAGAACTGAACAAAAGCAGTCCGTGTGTGATGGGCCTGTACCGTGGGGGCTAAGTGTGAAACCTAGACAGAGGTCTCCTTCTCTTTTGTGTCCTGTGTATTTACTGTGAGGTGAACAAAAGAGAGTTTTCATGTGTCTATAGGCTGGACAACACCTTCTGCCACCAGAGATCACAAGTGAGTCAAAACCTCCAGTGAAACTGTGTGGTTCAAATAGAATTTGTATCATGTGAGGCAATGTTCTTGTTACCACAGCCAGCTGTGGTAATAAGGTAGCCACTAAAATCTGTAGCTTCTTTTACATGTTGCAGTTTTTTTCAAATGTAATTCAAAGATCAAAGAACTGTTTTGCAAAATGTAACTTAGAGGTTTCAATGATAAAAACCCAAACCTCTTTAGCACAAGCTTGTAACAGTTCTGTGCAGGATGCTGTCAAAGTTGACCATGCCTGTGTGTTCACCTGTGATTGTTTTGCAACATGTTTAACCCTCTCTGGTTATCTCAGATGGTTTAATCAAATCCACAGGTTGCATTTTCCCCTTGGTTCACATGGCAAACTGGTTTCAGCAGGAACTTTTTTTTGTTGAGGGTTTTCTGTGAGTGTGCAATGGCCTGCACCTGACTGGGATCTTCAGACCCTGCATCAGTACCGATAGCGTTACTATCTGCAGGCTTATACTCCATCTGCACTTCTGGGACTAAAATAGCAAAGCCGAGCTCATTACATTAAATTTTCCACCCTGGCAAGTAGCTGTTCAAAGAGGAGAGGCAGAAGGTCTAAAAGGATCTGGTCTTGGTCTTCGGAGGCTCGTCATTATGGAGATTTAGTTGTTTGCTTTTTTACCTCTGATGTACATGGTGGAGGTTGTAGGTGTTTTCTCCCAGGTTTCTACACAGCAGAAGCAGGCTCCTGTTTCTGAATTCTGCCCTGTTCTGCAGGGCAGGTTTTCTGTCTCCCCATAATTCCATTTGCTGCTGGGGATCTGCAGGGTGCAGGGCCTTCCACAGAGATGACCTCTATATTCTGCCTGAATCAGTCCGAGGTGATTCATGTACCCCCTCGACTATGACCCCGAGTGTTTATGCATGGGATCCGTCCCTTCTCCTGTGCTGATGACCATGCTTGGATCCTGTCGGATTCTCACGCCGTGCTTTCCTCCGAGTAACAAGAGATGGAGAGATCCTGGGGACAGCAACAAAGGTGACCTTCCCTCCTCATGGGAGGATGCCCAGCTGATGGGTCACTTCCCAGCAGTGTCATCTCTGGCAGCTCTCTTCCCAAGGCTGTCTGAACCTGATGATCAGCAGTGGGCTGTGGTATTTCTGCTGTGACTGAAATAATTCCGAGGAGTACGGAGCTGTATGCCTGGGGGTGGGAGGTGTCAATACACAAACGTGCCCCTTATGAGGTATGCACAAGTGAGCAGGAAAGTAGCAGGCAGGTGCAACAAGGAGTTACCCAGAGGATTAAGATTTCTGAGGCAGTAACCAAGCTTCTTGTTGGATCATTCCATCCCCATTTGCCATGGCTGATTTTTCTCTTCCTCCTCACTCCTCTGCCAAACAAAACTAGTGAAGCTCCATCGTTAATTCTTTCTGATGGCCATTATACTTTGGATAGTTCCATTTTAAATACATTTCTTTAAGTTATTGTTTCTAACTAAAATACTTCTTTGTGGGGGTTTGTTGTTGTTGCTCTTACATTGTTTACCTCTAAATTGCTCTGAAGTGAGTGGAGCTGTGTTAATGAATGTGCAGGGCTAGGATTTGCTCTATCATGGTTCAGCGGCGCTTAATTACCATGTAAGATTTTTATGGAGTGTAGTACATGGAATTCTGTAATGTGCTTTTTATTATGTTGGCTTCTTGAAAGTTTAAGGAAAATTAAATTCTGTGAAGTATAAAAGCACTTTTCATTCTCACTTGCTATGATCTTAAACTAATTATACTTTAAAGATAATATATTAGCCTCCTCCCAAGCTGGTGGAGAAGGCAGTCTAGTCAGGGTAGTCCTACAAGAGGACATGTTTTGGTTGGGTGAATTTGATTTTAATGCCCATGTAGCTAAATCAAGACAACCTCCAGTGTAAGCATACTTCAGTTGGTTTAAAACTCGAGTTTCCTCTCTGAATTAATGAGAGGTGTAAAAAATAAAACTAGGAGATAGATAAATAAATTCAGGAGATCTCGTACTTAGGGCTTCAGATTTAGGATGTGAGGTGATAAAGCAGTACTGGAGGAAAAGCTTTTGTTCTGCAGTCCGTCTTTAAGTGGTGAAGCATGTGCCATCCAGATGTTGTAGGCTTCCCTCCCTGCCAGGGGTGTGCAGTTGTGCGATTATCACGGGCAGGGAGTTGTGTATGAAAGGTAAGAGTTTCAAAATTTGCCTCTCTGTAGAGTTGTAGGTGAGGTTCAGTGGTTTATGGTTTTTTCTTTTTTTTTTCTCATTTTGACATTCATGAGTGCCAGATAACTTGTCATGTCATAGTATGACACAGAACATGTGAGGGAGAAGCAAATTCTTTTCCCTGGAGGTAACACATCAAACCCCTAGGGATACAGGAGAAATGTATCTTACTTATTCCTAGTGAGATGGCAGCCAAAAGGAGACCTCCTTTGGTGGCAATAGTTAGGCACTCGTGATTAATTTTAAGGGGTCTGAAATACAACTTAAAAGATCCTGGGATTTATTTTATTTTATATTATTTCATTTTGTTTTGTTTTTATTTTTGTAGGGCTTAGTCACAGCTGTCACGACATCTGTGCAGGTAACTTGCAAAGGCCAAGCTTTCAGCATTTTTTCTTGGCCTTTGCCATGTTTTATTCCAGCAGTGTCTGTGCACCTTCCAGAAGTGGTGTGCTGGTCATGGTGATCTGTCCCGAGTTGGTTCTTTCCTCTTTTCCCAAGGAAGCCAAGGCTATGCAGCAGGTTGACTTTTTTTTAAGAGGGATTTTGTGTGTGAGGGTTAAAAGTAGTAAATTATAATATGAATAATAAGGAAGTAAATAATAATAAGGTTTCTGCGTACTTTTTAGGAAAGGTCAAATGCTCCCACATGGCATGGAAGGTGAATTTATTTATCTTTGTGGGGGTTATGGGATGAATATCATTGTTTGACCAATCTCCTCTCCACAGCGGCTTTTACCATAAGGAGCTATTTTGTACAAGAAAAATTGAATTATGGATTGTAATTTTGTTATGGAAACTGGATAAAATACCAATGGGTATTTTACCCAGCAAAAGAATGCAGGGTATTCTCCTTCAACTTTATTATTGAGAAGAACAAAGGTGAGGCAGGAACTGAAATGGAAGAGTTTGGGAGATGAAATCTTTTAAGTGATGCTGTTCAGGAGCAATGGCTTGTGTTAGCTAAACACAGTCCTGTTACCCAGTTCTTGTTTATCTGTATAGCATGTGTTACATTTTAAAATGAATATGGGAGCGCCAAGCATGCTCATAATTAAGTGTAGTAGCTTCTTAGGAACAGTACATTTTGCAGCAATTTGCATTAGCAGTAGGCAGTGGAATGCCAGCCTAGGAGGGTAAGGTGCACGTGTGGAGCGGTTGGAAGTCATCAGAAAAACTATGTTTATTTCATGGTAATAGCAATTTGTACAGAAGAAGAGCAGAATGAATTATTTATAGATCATGTCTCTTTTAACGATGTATTCCTTGCATATTTTCTGTCTCCTTCTGAAATTATTTTCCTTATTTCTATCACTGTGTCCTACAGCCAGTTTTTTTTTCTATGAGTAAAGGAATGATTACCCATGACTGTATCAGTGAGGGATCTTGAGGAAGCCATTCGAGGTCCATTCTACTTCAGTTTGTTGTGTAATGTGGCCAAGTAAGACTAGACAAGGTTTTCTGTTGTTGGATCTGATGAGAGTAAAGGAGAACAGTGACTGCGCTGTAGTTGGTCTTTATTGAAAGAGAGGATCTGAAAGGCTGTCAAATAAAGAATATTAAAATTGCTTGTGGTCATGCATCTTGCTGGCCACTGAAGATACTTTGCTCCCCATCATTTTACCGAATGCCATCGGTACCCCAAGTGTGGCCAGCCATCCAGCAGGCAGCGTGGTAGTTCAGCTGCGATCTCCTCGGGGTGCTCGTAGAGCTTTATCCACCTCTTGGTGTCTCTGCTGGGGGTGTGTGTGTCAGAAAATTAATGTTTCTGAAATATCAGCTTTTGGTATTTGCTAAAACTATGTTATGCTTGATGGCACTTAATGAATTGAGCAGGAGGGTGACTGTTTTTTTCTGTGCCAAGGTCTTGAGTGAGACCTTATTGCAACTCGCCATTCATGGGCTCCAGTGAGAGAAGCTGACTTTGGTGCACTTGTTCTCCATGTGAACTACAAGAGCTGTTAGACTACAGACTCCTATTTTACCTTGTACCTGGGATCCTCAGTTCCAAGCCTGCCTGAGGACATTGCAGTGAGGAACAACTGTGAAAAGTGCATCCCCCAAAAGGCAGATGCTGTTCAGGTCACAGGCATGTGGAAATGGATTGTAGCTGATTTTTTTTTAGCTTCAAAATCTGCAGGAAAACAGTATCAGGGCCACTGAAATGAAAATTAAATTTGACAGACCTGCTTTTTTCTCTCTCTTACCCCCTTTCCCATCCCATCCCCTGTCTGTGTGACAAATCCTGCTCTCAAAGAGAAGTCTTCAGCCTCTTGTGAATGAGACTAGAGAGCTGAATTTCCTCCTGGGCCTCAAGGCGAGGTACCATGGCTTGTCATGCTTTGCTAATGACACCATTGAGCCACTGCTGTTGTATTTGCGATGTGTCCTATGAAGCATTGCAAGAAAGTGTTCTAAAGCAAGGGCTGGCAGACTGCAAATCCAGTTATGGAAATAAACATCCTTCTAAGAAAGAAAATGGAAAACTCATCAGCAGTTTAGATGAAACTGCAGGATGTCTATTTGGGGGGGTGTGTGTGGAACTAAAGTACAATAAAAACCTGAACATCCAATTGATTTTAAAAAATATTTACTGGGAGGAAGCATGTATTTTCTTGTACCAAATGAAAATGAGTTTTAAAATTGTTATTCAGCCTTCAGGGCTGCAGCTCTAGCAGCCTGAGATCTGTGGAGTGTAGTCATATGTTTCTTCACGCGGTAGAGTTCCAAAAACAGCCGTGCACTTTATTACTCGTTAGTTCTATCGCTTATCGCCGTTTTATTACGAGCACACACCAATCTGTTTTCACAGAATTATAAACAGGTTTGGGTTGGAAGGGATGTTTAAAAGTTACCTCATTGCTTGGACCAGAAACGGTATGATAACATAGATCTAGTATTTTCCTTTAGTGGACATAGAATCATTTCAACCCTTGTTCCAAACAGTCATTGACAATTTTATATAAATGAGCTCTGCTTTGTTTTTGTCAAGTCAGTATCTGAGACCTCATCCAAACAAGATGCAGTGAATTGCTTTCCTTACATAGCACTACCACTGCTTTACCTCATCTTTTCTACCATCTGTAGTTGGAGAAAAAAGTGAGATTATAGGGTCTGTATTGAATGGTGGGTCTGGTATTCCGGACGATTGGGAAGGATAGAGCTCTTCTGCATGCTTCTGTAACTGCTAGGCAAGCAGAGTATAGGGGAATGTAACTGGTAACCAGTTCACTGCCTAGATAACCTTCTTTAATATATTCCTGAGTCAAAAAGCATAAACTATTTTTGTGCTTTAATAGGGTTGCTTCCTTTCAGGCATTTAAAACTATTTATAAGGCATTATAGGTAAGAAAGGCACTAAAAACTTAACAGGAGAAGTCAGTTTTTTGTGATCTTGTGAGAAAGGTTCTCTCCTAATATTTCATTTATAGGAGTGCAGACTATGATATAAATTACTGTGATATGTGTACGGTATTCTTATGTATAGGCAGAGTACTTGCTTAACAGTTTCTTTGTTTTTTTGTACTTCTGTTAGTCACCTCTTTGCCGTGCAGCCCATGAGGAAAGGTAATGAACTATAATAAGGGCTCTATCCAAAGCTGTGGAAGGAAGTAATTAAACTTAATGGAAGTAATTTCTTTGAAGCATAATAGCAGATGCAAAGGATTAATTCAAAGCAGATTTGGGCAGCGTACGCTTTGAAATGCTAGCCTGCAAACAGAGAAGTATTACTGTTATTTAAATAAAGTTACATGAAACTGAAACCCGAGTCTGGAGATCGGGTCTAATAATAACCATTTGGGTTCAGTTCTGATAAGGGATATCACGTCTGTTTGCTAATTTATTATGTTCTGCCAGTCACAAATGCAATCCTGGGGCTGCTGTCTGCATCTTTGCAAACTGGGAATCAGCCAGGGCTATCCCTGAAGGTATTCTGTGCTGGCAACTTCTTCATCGGCTGTGATAACCCCTCAGCTGGAAATAACAGGAAAAACTACATTAATAATTCTGAAATCAAACTACATCGTATTTAGAAATGTTATTTGAGGATCATACATGTGATTGCTTTTACATATACTCTTCTTATTTATATTCTTCATATCTAGGAGTTCATATGTATTTGTATAGGATTTCTTGTATCTTTGTACTGTAATATTCTTATGAATTTTAAAGGTTCGGATTTACATCCGGAGCTTAAATCAGTTTATTCCTGCAATAAACAGGAAAGCACATGGTTTGCTGCTGTGTAGGGGACTGAATGTGAAATTTGTATAAAAACCCAGGTAAAGTTGGTTTGTACAGCACACAGGGTTCACTTCTCTGCAGAACTGATGCAAACAGGAGAACCTTAAACGTAAAACTGAAATTTTGTTTTCTTACTCTTTAGTGCTTCTGAATTAACTTCATTCCACCGGTGCAATGATCCTAAATAAAGATGTCAAGTATCTCAGCTGACTAACTGCTCTGTTAAACTCCAAAGTACCTAGGTGTGAGTACATCCTTTCCTCTCCAGACCCACAATGAGGAAAAATGTTGGAGTGGGAGCTGTGAATGACAATCGTCCCGCTCTCGGTCTGGCTGATGGTTCAAGTGGGTTATTACTCCTGGAAGAGTTACTGCAGAGAGTGGGGCTGCACTCTGCCTTCCAGGGGTTAATTTGTACCTTGGACTGCTGGTAATGGGTGCCACAGGAGGGTTTTATGGGGTGTGTGCATGATGCTGCCAGGTGTTTCTGATCCCTTTTCCTTGGGACAGGGAGGGCCACTTGGCTTCTCCTTTCTCTCTTGTAGCACCAGGTTGTTTGCTTGCTTTGTGTTGGTTGACAGAAAGAAAAAAAAAAAAGATTCAATTTTTTGTTTGTTTCTTGTTCTTCTGAGAGAAGCATTGTTCCCCGAGAGCCAGCTGTGGGAGGGCTGGATGTGTGGCATCAAAGGATTGGCTCCCAAGCTGCGCACAGCCACGGAACCGTGGGCAGTTGTGTCCCTCTGCTGTGGGAGCAGGACCACGGGGGATTTGCTGCCTCGCTGAAAGCCAACGGTGGTTGCACCTGAGCTGGCTGAGTAAGTGAAATGCCGAAAGGCATTTCTTGCAATGGCAGCCTGTCATCTGGATTAATTAGGGCCTCTTATGAGAAGAGAGGTCTTTTAACTACTGTATGAATTTTTAAAGCTTTTCTCTTCCCTGGTCAGTGCAGGCACCCAGTGCAGATCAGGACATGTCACTGTTCTTTTCCTGCTGCAGGTCAAGAGTAATTCTGAAGCATGACAAAGCAGACGGGGAGGATTTGTTGGGCCAACAGCTAGGCACATTTGTCCCCTGTCCTCACCCCTCAGAACAAACAGCAGTTACGCCTGGGTGCATATGGGCGGTTGGTGTGTGCGTGCTTCCTTTCTTAGGAACTAAAATTAAAAGTGAAAAATCCCGAAGTCTGAGGTTTCTCCTTTGCAAAGAGCAGTGGGAAGTAGATAACCACCCACTCGTGTCCTACTTGTTCGAAAAGAAAAATGTTATAAGGAGAGTCTGAGGGAGATGGGTTTGCTTAGCCTAGAAAAGCAAAGACCCAGGGAGTAGCTTCTACCCATCTCCGACCTCCAGAAGGACTAGAGAAGATAGAGGCAGGCTTTTCTCGGAGGAGCATGGTGGAAAGCATCAGCAGCCACAGGTTGTAACAAAGGAAATTCCAACTAAATATGAGGAGAAAAGAAGTTGCACTCTGGACAGGAATAATTCTGTCAGAGGGGCTTGACATAAACAGTCTTGGAAATATTCCAAACTCAACAAGTCAAGGTCCTGAGCAACCTGGTGTCACTTTGAAATCAGATCTGCTTTAGGCAGGAGGTTTGACTAAGCGTTGTCTAGAGGTCTCCCACTCTTATTCCATGATTTTGTGATTTCTGCAATGCTGCTGCTGCCACTCATAATGTTCGTTGTAGTGGACCACACGTAGCAGGTCTGTTGGCACATGTCTAATAGCTGAGGTAACAGAATAATCCGCACCTATGGGCAGGTCGAGTATATTTTTTCTCTTTGGCCTTGCTGAGGTGACATAATGTTACCTCCAGGAGGTAAAAGCATTGGCAATTTAATTATTTTTATGTGTAGAGATGGTGGCCCTTCAGTCATGAAGTAGAGGAGCCATTTACCAATTGGTTTAGAGCATGGATAAATTACTGACTGGTTATCCTGAATGCAGCATTCTTGATCCTTTGTTAAGGTCTCTACAATGAAGTGTAGGCTTCCCTTGGAAGGAATTACATCTTGCAGTACGCTTAAGAAAGCTGAAAGGATTGCATTTGGCAGCAACTTTATGGGGTGGTTTTGTTTTTTGGTGTGTTTTTTTTTGTGTCCTGGAGCCTAAATTTAATTTGCTCATGCATAATGCACTCAGTTGAGAATTTTCTCAAGTGGTGGAGTGTAACTCTTCTTTTTCTGCCTGTGTTCAATTAGACAGGAAAATGTAGCTAAACGAATAAGCTTCTAGTAGTCTGATGGGAAGTGAGAGCAAACCAAGGCCATTTTTTCAACTCTTCTTTCTGCAGGTCACTGACTTATGTTGCTCTGTTTTTCCCAAAGGGCCTGTTAAAAAACTATATGCATAGAATCACAGAATGGTTTGGGGACATAAAGGGACATTAAAGACCCCCTGCCATGCCAGGGACACCTCCCACTAGAGCTCAGAGCCCCCTCCAACCTGGATTTGAACACATCCAGGTTTGGAGCATCCCCAGCTTTCCTGGGCAGCCTGTGCCAGGGTCTCGGCACCCTCAGAGGGAAGAATTTCTTCCTTATATCTAATCTAAATCTAGCTTCCTTCAGTTTAAAGCCATTACTCCTTGTCCTATCACTGTGCCCTTAATTTTCAGCAGTTCAGACCTCCATATTCAAAAGCAACAAAATATTCCAGCTTTTTCAACTGCAAGGTCCGTGTTCGACCTTACAGGAGCTGTAAATAAGCAGTGCTCTGGCAGGTCGTTGGTTTATTTGCTGTTGCTGTGCTTAGCAGAGCAGATTTTTTTCTGCTTTGGCTTAAGGCAAAGCTCCCCCTTGGTATTCTCTCCTCTGGAGCTATAGCCAGAGATTTTGATGCTGTTTTTCCTCTCTCCAGAATCTTGTAGTATCTCCTTGTAGTAAAGGATGCTTCCTAAAGGACAATAGAAACATCTCTGTTGCCTTTAACACACCTGGGTTGAACAAGACTGCTGTGTCTTTCAGCACCCTCTGGTATTTTAAGGAATAATTACTAAAATAAGCTAACAAAATATTAAGCAGAGACTGGACAGAAGTCACAATGACATCCTGTTGTAAATCCAGTTCGGGGTCACTGGTTTAGTTTTAGTCATGGCAGTTTGGTGTGATTTGCCTGTGGGTGTATTTAGTGCAAGTCTAAGTTGGTCTAAGTCTAAGTTGGTGGTGAAGAGCAGGATCTCAGAAGGGCCTCTCTGAATAATCTGCTTCCTGAGCCATCTAGTTAAACTGAGAGTCCATGAAAATGGGAAACTGCAGGTATTTTATTTACTTTTCCTAATGCAACAAGGTATTTTTTCACTACAAATGATACAGCAACAACAGAAACTTCTGATCAGACACAGGAATTTGAAGTCTTAATCTTTTCTATGAATTCAAATTTTTCTTGTTTAGGCTTTTCCATATTTCTGTGAAACTTCTGCAAGGTCATCTCTGTCTGCACTCAAATGGGATTAATTAGTCTGCTTCCCCCCCCCCCCTTTTTTTTTTCCTCCTTTTTTTTTTCCCCCCTTTTCCCACTCAAAAGGGATTAATTAGTCTGCTTTCTGTGAGGCTCGACCTATACTGCCCAGAAGAAGGGCTCTTACTTCTTTCTTAAGCACTGCTTAAGTGGTGTAAGGTTGGGGTGGTATTAATTTGTGTGGTGTTAAATTGCAGCTCTGATGACTCTTACTTGAAACTGCTGAATCACCAGGGTTGTCTTTCTGCAGCACTGACTCCCCAGGGCAGGTCTGTGAAGGATCCTTTAGTTTCAGTAATGAGACTACTGGTGGTCCAGGGGTAGGGAATTTGGTTTTTCCTTACATGTTTTACTGGCCTTACAGGAGTTCGAAGCCATTTTATGTTCTTGTGTTGTTTTTGAAGTAAACTGTAGTCTCCAGAAGATGGAGTGGGGGGGGGTAAGAAAAAGACTTTGAAATAGGAAAAGAATACGGAGAAAATGGTGCTGGGATAGAGAAATCAATACAGGGGGTATTTTGAGCAGCACTGAGTCACCCTGCAGAGGTGTTGCAAATAGGCTTCGGTGCTTCTATAAGGCAGAAGCATGGTATAAATGGGAAGCAGCACAAAGCTCCTTAAAAATCCAGAAGATAAACTTTGTTGCTTTACGTGTTTTATCCCCTACCGATTACCAGATTTCTAGGTGACTTCATTAACATCAGCAAGGGTTGAATTCTGCAGAGCTTCTGCTGTTATGGAAGCTGCAGAGTAACAAGCCAATGCTCTACTCAGCTTTTCCAAGAAAAAAGCACAGCTTAAGTGAAGTCAGGTGTAGTGACAAAGCTGTGTGCCAAGGTGGGTGGTGGGCAGCAGTCAGGAAATGTAGCAGCAGTGGCACCTGCATCTTTTCTTTGTGAGCACGAATGACATGTGCGTGAAGAGCCATCGTATTATTCTGTGCAAATCAAAATGTTATGAAATGGGGAAAAATAAGGGTTTAATTCTGACTTACTTGACAGAGAAAAATCATTTTCCTGGTTAATTTTTTAAGTTGCTTGAAAGTGCTAGGATCTTGACCTTTTAACTGCAATGTAAGTGTCCTCTTCAAGGGTATGGAACAGATTCCCTTTCTCACACCGAGCCCAAGCCATTCCTCACAGCTGAGGCAGAACCACACTCTATAAACAGAAGAGAAGCCTTGAAAATCAGCAAGTGAAACTAGCAGGTAGCTGCAGAAGTTTGAAGACGGGTCAGAACCAGCCCCACTTTGTAGGGGATGCTTCCAGGACCAAAGCAAGCAGGCGTTTTGCTCGGGAAGTCCCCAGGAGCATGGTGTCTCTGCACCTCCTGTCCAGTTCTGCCAGAGAGCCAGCTGCCTGTCCTTGCCCAGGTGTTCTGCCTTATCTCGGGATAGCCCATCAATTATCGACACCTTCATCCTGAGCTAGGATGTAGTTCCTGCACAGGAGCCTGCTGCTGTTTCAGCAGCTGTTGAAATGTGTTTGTTTTTGGGGGCCGCATAACTGGGAATGAATGTTTCATTAAATGTGTTATGAACGATGTAGTTAACAACTAGAGCAGGTCAATAATCTTTAGAATTAAATTTAGTGTTGTTTTTATTCGAGGTTGCTTATTTCAGCGGTGAGTAGTTTAGTAAGCATGACAGATGCTTCATACAGTCTGTTATGAGTGCTTTATTAAATAGCTAGTCGATAACTGCGTTTACCAAATGAACTTAATTTATTGTATTTATTTTTTTCTAAGGGTTTCACAGTTCATTATAAATGATTTATTGAACATATGTAAACCAGTTTAGTGAGCT
The DNA here is from genome assembly GCA_027560015.1 of Chloroceryle amazona. NCBI lineage: Eukaryota > Metazoa > Chordata > Aves > Coraciiformes > Cerylidae > Chloroceryle > Chloroceryle amazona. Next base: position 43,415 of record JANHFX010027404.1, read on the forward strand.
ATGTTCTGTCTCTTAAAATGAATGCGTTGCTGGTAGGGTTGGTATTGCTAACACTTTGTAGGTGGAGCAGTGTTTAGAAGTTACTGAAACATGAGAAAATGGTTATTCACAGCTCATTCGAAGGTGACTTTTAAAACATTGCATCCTGGCTGTTGGGTATGATGCTTTCTGTAGCTCCCACTTACTGATAACAGCACTTAGTGGGGCTTTGTCCCATATAGTGTGGTGGTGTTTTCTGGGGCACCAACAATGAATTGAACGTTGCACGTGGAAAAGGTGACTGTAAAACCTACTCCTTAGGAACCATCCTTCTAGGAAAACAATGCATGTGGCGTGAAAACTTTTTGGAAGTTATCCTGCCTTAAATTCCAGCCCAAGATGGGTGCTTGGTATTTTTTAAGGCTGAGCTGGAGGTGGGTTGTCACCTTTCTCTGAGGGTTGTTTCCTTCTCTTTTTTCTTTTGTGTAGCACGCCTGTCAGCAGAGAAAACGGTTTTTCTGCTTTAGTGGCTGGATCAGTGTGTAGTTAGAGATAGATGGCTCTTTGTTTCCTTTTCCATCAGTGCCATGAATTAACACGTTCAATCTTTACGTTCCTTGGCTGACCCCCAAGTGATTTTGGTCATCAGCCGGGCGGCCTCACCGCCGTGCCGGTGCCTTTACCTCGCTGCGGGGATAACTGGGTCTGATGAAAGATTTCTAGGTGGGGTTTTGTATGTGGGGCTGGCATCTCAAATAGAGCTTTTAAGCATAGTGTGAATGCAAAAAACATTTCTGTGGACGTCATAAAGCTCACTGAAAGGCTTTAACTGAAGCAAGGATAAGGGTCTACAGAGCCCAGCGTGGGTATTTTTAAGCAGTCTGTAGAATAGAAAGAAAAAAAAATAATCACACTCCTATTTTGATTGTTGTTCTGCAAAATGGTGTTACATCACACATGAATAATTAATATAATTGGAAAGCTTAGCTGAAAGCACCTTCAGAATGTGCAGCTGCATGTGGATTGTTCCCCTGCATTGTTTTGTCTTGATTTAAAAAAAAAAACACAGACCAAAACCAACCAACAAACAACAAAGACTAAAAAAAATCATTCAGAGTTGTAGTATGGAAACAAACAACTGTGAAAACGCTTTCTCAAGGACTGTATCTGTAGAGAGCACACAAAATTGGAAGTGTAAGGTGGTATACGGTGTGCATGACAGAAGAAATAAGAGCAAAGGTGGAAAACATTTTCTTTAACAGTGCCTTGTAAGAGGAGGCAGGCAGCAGATGGTGGTTGTGTTGGAAGCATCCTGTATTTCACTGTTATTATTACTGAGGGAGTATGGAAGAGCAGGAGGTTGCTCACTTCTTCAGATAGAAGGGAGGATGCTTGTATTGGCAGGTCATGTTAGAATACAAAGCGCAGTGGGGAAAGACAAACTCCTTTCTGAACACCATCCAGTGCTCAAAAAGGGGGTTAGGATCCATAAATTTAAGCTGAATGTTGGAGCTTTGTGCCCCCATCCAGTGGTTTCTTAAAAAGCTCCAAAACCAACCCACCAAACCCCCTCATATCTGCATCAGCTAATCACCGTGTGTCTGCTGGAGCTTCTTCAGTAGCTTTTGTTCTCATTTTAATTTTCCTTCTATTTTTTTTTTTGCATCGCCCACAAGTAAGCAGTTGCTGTTGCTAGCACAGTTTTTCTGCACTCTTTGTTAAACTAACGACTCTAGACTGTGATGTCCTGAAGGCACACAGCAAAGTGCAGTAACATTGTGAAAGGCTGGATTCCCACGGTAAGGAGTCAGCTCAAGCATGGGGCACTAATCCTCTCTTTTGCAGACCTCTGAATTTTGGTTTAGCTTCACTGTGATGCCCTCTCTCTTTGCAGCGCAGTAAGAACACGGGAAATTATTAGACCTGTTGTCATTTGTATTGGTTATAATTTGAATCTGAATCCGTGACATCCTGTTCCGCTCCTGGTGCACCTCAACAAAATGGGCAGCCTTGAAGTGAGTCTGATGGCAAATCTGGTTGTGCATGTGCCAGGCTGCCTTGTTCTGTGCCAAGTGCCTTCCCCCTGCCCCTCCCACAGGAGTGTAAAGGCTACGTAGGTGCCTTGGGTGCATTCAGAGACTTTAGGACCCCTTGTTATACTCCAGCATGTCAATTACTGACTGAATAGCTCGGTAATTTGGCTTGTTAAGGTCCAAAATTAATTCTGTCTCTTCTCCTCCCAGCTATTTTCTACTGCTTCTAGCAAAATCTGCTTTCTCTCTGATTCAGCAAATGGAGATGCAAAACACTGAATTAATTTTGTCGTTGGACAGTGGCAAGACAAATTCTGTAAACTGTGCATTGCCATGACAAGGATGGGCTTGAGCCAGAGCTCGCGAAAGCCAGTGGGAAGAAGCTCATTGACTGGACTGGATCTGAACTCAATCCTTTCCCTGGCAGAAAAGGGAATGAAATCAATGGGATAAGAAGTCATGCGTGTCTGATATTTAATGAAAAAATATTTGTGCCTAATATATTAGACGATTTGTCAACTTGTGTTATCAGCAGTGTCAACACTACTTGTGTGCACCATTCTTTTCAATGCATTGACATTATCTAGGTTAGATTTAGCCTTGGGCCTTATATTCATTTATTTGCATCCATCTCAGAAGGCTCTGATCCTTGTTTCATGTTCCTTTCTTGCTTTCTCCCCCTTTCAAGGCTGTGTGGCATTGACAGATGTTGCAGTAGGATCCCTCTTTGCTACAAACCTCTCTCTCCTGCAGCTGCTCTCACTTTCAATTTGATTTTTCAGCCACCCTGCTCTTTTCCCCAGATCTGGTTTGTCCACTACACACCATCAAAACCAGGCAAACGAGCAAAAACCTCACCACCCCCCAGCTGACACCCTCCACCCCCCAAAAAAACCCCACACCCCCAAAAAGCAAGAAAAGAACAAAAAAAAAAAAAAAAAAAAACATGAAAAAAAAAAGAAAAAAAAACA
>JANHFX010027405.1:4897-17246 GCA_027560015.1 Chloroceryle amazona
GAGGGGTTTCCAAGCCCCCCGTGGAGCTGTGGTGCTGAGGGCCAGGGGTCAGTGGTGCCCTGGCAGTGCTGGGGGATCATTGGACTCGATGATCTGAAAGGTCTCTGCCAACCCAAACGATTCTGTGATTCTGTTCTATGATTGTGTGATGGCAGGGGAGGGAGAAGGCAGATGACCCCACAGTAACACCAGGCGTGTCTGTTTTGGGAGCATCCTGGCTTGTTTCAGGCTTGTCCCGGACTGGGTGGGCACGGCCAATGCCCGGCTGGACTCTGGTGCTGTGGGGTGGTGGGTGAGGGTCTGACCCCAGGCAGTGAGGACCTGGCCCCTGGCCACCTGAACGGCTCTTCCGAAGCAGGGAAGGAGGTGAGCTCCCTCTGCTCCTGCAGTGCCAGCTCAGTATGTCTGAAGCACATGTAGTGGCACTGGTACCACTAATAACTCTCTTTGATGAGTAAAATGTGCAATGTTGTTAATAAAGTGCAAGTGCAATTTAAAGAAGGCATCTATCTTCCAGAAGACTTTAAAGTCCTGTTTCTGGGGGAGATGTGACATCAGTGTGCTCACAAAATCAACAGCACTTGAAGTGCTGAGTGTCATGCTAACCTGAAAAGGGTTTTCAGTCCCGTGAGCACGGCAAGTGCAGCTCACAGCATTGCTCTGATCTTTTCTGTCTCCACGCTGGAAAACTGAAGTGCTTCATTTTTCTCCACCTCCCCCAACCCATTTTTAATTACAAAATTGAACAGAGGACCAGAAAGCAAAAGAGATAGAAAAGGGAGAACTTTGATGTCAGAGCTGATTAATTTTGTTAAAAAAAAGGGAGTTTTGGATTCCTTAAAATAAGATTTTATTTTCAGTGAAAGGCTTTCTTATAAAAAGAAGCTCAATTAGCATCATCTCTTTGCAGCAGAAATTAAGCTCATGAGAAAGTGTTTGCAGCTCTCAGAGCCTCCAGTGCAACAGGAAGGGTATGGTTGCTTTTGCTTTTTTGTTGCTTTCTTTACTATCATAAAACTCGAAGAAAAAAAGAACAACCAGCAACAGAAGTCGAAATGTTGGCAAACAATTGTGGTACGTTTATGGTAGCAGAGGTGTGTGTCCCTGCCACGGAGGAGCCGCTCCCTTCCACCCGCTTGCGGAGGGGTGCAGAAACATCTCATCTCCTGCACGAGTTATTCAGGGTGGTTTGGATTCCTCGGCCTCCCAGGGCCTCCTCCAGGGCAGCTGTGGGAGGCACAGGGTGCACCCATGGCTGCTGGCAGGAGGATGCTCCACTGCCAGAGACATGCGCGGCTGGCACCCCAAAACCTGTGTCACCTTTTGCATGGCTGGGTGGGAGCGGGTCCTGCTCAGCAACCTGCCCCATCGAGCTGTTGGTGGGCACAGATGGGACCTGCTGCCCCAGGACCCACCACTCCAGGACTCACCACTCCAGGACCCATCCCTGGGTGTCCCAGGATCCGCATTTTAGCTGGGCTTCAGCATCTGGGTGTTTCCTGCAGTTGTTACTAAGGGGCAGCTCTGTGTCAGGAAATACTTCTGCTAAAAAATACCATTTTTTGGAATACAGAATGCTCTGCTCAAGTGCAATGACTTTTCCTTACGTTGAGGACACGTTTTGGAATGACCTGCCCCAGGATCATGGGTTTTGTGGGACCTGAAGTGTGCAAAGCCGAGGTCCTGGCCACTCTGCAGAATCGGAGGGCTGTGCTGGTCCATTGCTGCTGCTGGCACTGGGGACAGAACTGGTGGTACTGGGCCCCTGGCAGTCTCAGGTGTGCAACCTCCTCTGTAGTGATTTAGAAAGAGGAACATTGAATCCTGTTCAGTTCAGAGTGAAACTGAAGTTAAAAAAGTGGCAAAATCCCCCATTGTCATGGGTGCCCCGCTGTGCTGGCTGCAGGCGGTGAGTCACACCGTTCTCCGCTACTGCAGCACGGGGAGGAGAGGTCACTCCGGGCATGGACTGTCCCCTCCCGCTCCATCCAGCACAGGATCCGAAAGGCCTGCAAAGGGTCCCGCTGGGCAGGGCCAGTCCTGCCCCCGCCAGCCTCTCAGCAGTGGGTGCTCAGTGGCCAGCGGGTTGCTGTGGGTGTTGCACGGGGACGAGCAGCCCCATCCCGGTTTGTCTCTCTTACTGCCAGGTGTAAACTATGGGGTGTCTGAGCAGCAGGAGCAAGGTGTGAGGGACTGGGGCAAAGGGGCACTGCGGCCGGGTGCTGCTCCCTGTGCCGGTGGCACCTGGGGCCCATCCGTCCAGCTGGGGTGATGGGAGATGGCATCTCCCATGCGTCTCCCCCTTCCTCCCTCTTGTTCAGCTCCTCCCTGACAGATCTGCTGGGGTCAGTGAGTGGGGATGTAACATGAACCACATCATGGAGAAATGCATCCCTGTGCCTAGAAGCCTGGAAATGAGGAGAGTGATGTATCTTTAAACGCACTTTTAAAAAGGACATTCTAGGGAGAGCAAAGTACCCCCTTTGATTTCTGTGCATAATTTAAGGTAACTCAATTAGCTTCAGTAAAGTCATGCTAATTTACCTGAGGTAAAAGTTTGAGGTTTCTTGTTTCTACAAGCGTCTTCCTGCATAATGTTGCTCTTTCTGCTTTTGTGAAAAGGGAAGTGTGTAATTTTCCTGATATTAATTAAGATAAGAGAGAGTTATACCTAAATGTACTCAATGGAAAATAAATCAGATTAAAACATGCCCGAACTCCAGATTAAAATCACCGGTCACTGATGGAGACCAGGCACCCTGAGCAGCGGTGGTTCCAGTGGCTAGCTGGTCATAGGGTGATGTAGCCAGGGGTGCAGGTTGTGGAGCCTCCTGGGGTCTGGATGGGCTTCATTGCCATTTTTCTTTGAAAAATGTGTAGAGTGGGGAAGGCTGACGCAGGGAAGAGAAGCAACAGAGTGGCCATGCTGCGGGTGCTGGGTGATGTCTGTGACAAAGCTACTGGCTGTGCTGGTCCCCTAGCTGCGGAGCTTTTGGGGCTCAGGGCAGCCCCTTGCTGCCTGGGTGTCCCGGTGGGGGTTCCTGGGTGTCCCAGTGGGGGCTCCTGGGCGGCCCAGTGGGGGTTCCTGGGTGGCCCAGTGTAGGTGCCCATCACTGTGTGGGTACGGAAAGCCTGCCTGGCAAGGAATGAAGGCTCCATCCCCCACAAGCTCTGCTCCCCAGGCGCTGGGTGTCTTGGGGAGCCTGTGCAGAGGAGCAGGCAGTGCCCAAGGATATGCTCCATGTGTTGCATTCCCTTTTGTGGGTCAGAGGTGTTTGTTCTTCTGATCTGGCAAAACTCAGTCTGCAGTGAGATTCTAGCTGGTTTTGTTCAGACCTGGTGTAACACAGGAGTTGCCTTTTACCGTTGTTCTGTAGCATGCCGCGCTGCTCCTGTGAGCACTGGAAATGCAGTTTGGATGGGAAGTTGTGGGAGAAGCTTATCCAGATCTCCCAAGAATTCTGTCCAACTTCTGTCTCCAGGTCACCATTTAGACTGTGCTTTTTCCAAGAAAGGTTGGGCCAGCCGATCTTGAGGTCCTTTCCAAGCCGGGGTTCTGTGGTTCTGTCCTTATGTGATGCTGTGAAGGTAGTGATGGGATGCAAGCTGGAGAAGCCCACCACAGGCTGTGGGGTGTGCAGCACGATGGTCAGTGCCTGGCATGGTCCTTGGCAGTCTGAGGTGTTCAGGCTCCTCAGGAATGATTTAGAAGGAAACAGACTGTCCCGCAGCTGGATGGTGGTGTAACAGCAGCACTTCCAGGTGTGCAGCCCTCGCGAGGCGTTGCCGAGTGCTCCAGCCAGGATTAGCTCAACTTGCGGCACAGGTGGATGTGGGGTTTTAGGTGTCCATCCAGCAGCCTTTGTTTCACAAATGCAACAGAAATCTTGCAACAGCAGCACGGTTGATCAATCTTTGAAGCAGCAATTAAAATCTAAACTTCTTTGCCAAAGCCTTAAGTATGTCTCTTATCTAAACCGCTCAGACACATTGCTGAGTTAAGGACATTAGGAGCAAGAGACCCATTAAATTATCTGGCACAGAGGAGATAGCAGTAAAACCTGCAGAATGACGGGATCTCACACTGCAGATTTGATGGTATCTTCTTTATACACCAAGATGTAGAAAAGGAGGGAGAAGATGTCTCAGAATAACTCCTCTGGGCTAGAAGTTATGAAAGCGACTAAGGATTTCTTTTTCTATTTCCAAAAATCTGTGTAAAATATTTTTGATCTTGTGTTTGTCCAGCTGAAGGGGAACCAGCTTTGTTTGCATGTTTTCACTTTTTCCATCCTACAAGTCGTTTGATCTGTCTTTGGGAAAAAGACAGAAAGTTACCGCACTGTTCTGTCAGCCCTTCCCTGATTCATGAAAATGATCTGTGCTGATTAGATTCGGAAACTGCTCAAGACTGTAACTCAGAGATGAGGTAAGATCATAAAAATAGTCTCCATACAGCTTCTCCACGTTTCAGTGACGCTGTTCATCAGCGACCCGGTGTCTCTGGAAGTTCTGAGTTGCAGTTTATTAACACAAACACTCTCGGCTTGAGTCGCGGGCTGGATTTATTAGCAGAGCTCGCTGCTTAACGACCGGTACGCACTTGTGTCGGCACTGCCCCGAGTAGCCCAAACAACGTGGTTTATTAATGCTGAGCAACAGAGGATGGAGAAATGGCCAATTAACACATGAAATAATGAGGCACTAGCTCAGGCAGTGACGTCTTTAAGACTGTGGGCCCAGAGCAGCTGTCTGGGAGCCAGGGTGCTTTTGGGTGGCTGCAGGAGCCGGGGTGCTTTTGGGTGGCTGCAGGAGCCGGGGTGCTTTTGGGTGGCTGCAGGAGCCGGGGGAGCGCTTTCATGTGGCTGGAGGAGCTGGGGTGCTTTTGTGGTGCTGACAGAGCCAGTGAGGTTTTGGGGTGTGGGAGGAGCTGGGGTGCAGGTGGAGCCAGGGTGTTTTGGGGATTCCAGAGGAGCTGAAGTGTTTTCAGGGTGCTGGAGGAGGTGGAGTGCTGGTGGAGCAGTGGTGGTTTTGGGGTGCCAGAGGAGCTGTGGTGTTTTTGGGGTGCTAACAAAGCCAGGGTGCCTTTGGGACCTTGCTGCCCCACTCCTCGTCACTGTGGGAGGCTGGTGGGTGTAGGCTGTCCCTTGGGTGAAGGGTGGCAGGTGCTGCTGGACCTTCTTGCCACCCTTTTGTGAGCCACATTTCTGCCAGACTACAGTTTTCATTCTGGGCCTTGCTCTGCAGAAAAGATTCTGTACACTGAGAATCTTTTTGTTGTGCCTGAATATCTGTCTTCTGAGGCCAGTGGAAGTTTTCTAATTAAAATGTTAAATATCCTTGGGTCAGGTACCAGGTGCAGGAGGAGAATTACATTTCAGATACAAATAAAAGCCTGTCATAGGACTGGACCTAACTGTAGGCAAAGAGAGAAGCACCATCAAGGGGCATGCAGAGAGAAAGAAGTTTTCAGTGATTGTTTCTGTTTGCCATTTGCAAAGAAGCAGAGAAACACAAACTCACGGAGACAGTGAGATCTTTTCTGCTTCTACAAGAACTAAGAAAAAGGTTAAAAAGTGACAGTTGAAGTGACGCATTTTAAAAGTGGCAAAACTGGATAACTGGTACCCAGGAGTATTAAAATAATTGGGCAAGGAGCTCCCAGACACAGTAATGATTTATTTTTAACAAATCCTGGAACACTGTGGAGAAACCAGAGGAAAAGGAAAGGACTAATGAAAATTGATAGAAAAATTAAACATGATTGGGTCCGGGGGGAATTGTGCTGTTGGCTCCTCCTGGGCTGGGTTCCTCTTCTCCTCCTGCCACCCCCCCCTCCGGCTTCGCTCTCCTCGGCAGCCCCAGCCGGCGCATTGTGCTGGACCTCGGCTCTCGCTCCTCGTGCGGGCACCCCTGGCAGCTGGAGGTGCTCTCAAGGGGCTCTGTGTTTTTCATAAAAAGCCATCTCAGGATGGTTTTGAGTGCCATCTCAGGAGCATTCCCAGTTTTATGGGCTCAGGGGCTCTTGCTGTCCAGCACAGCTCCTGATTCCTCTCCAGGGGCTATCCCTGAGATTTCATTCTCCTGGCTTCCCTTTCTATATCAGAAAGGAGTTTAATTGTCCCCTCTCCCACCTCTTTCATAAGCCTGCCTCTCAGCAGTCAGTATTCCCCAGGGATGGTGGTCACCATCCTGGTCCCCACAGTGTCCTGAGCTGTGGTCTCTGGGCTTGGAGGCTTTGACCATCCTGCTCAATGGCCTTTGTCCTGATCTGTGCTCACAGACCATTGCTGGAGAGCACAGCTTTACATTTCACAGGCTTCTGCAGGTTCCCTGGTCTCCATCCTGCCCAACACAGATTTCCTTACACATTTCCCTCACCTAATCCCCAAAGCATACTAGGTTTTTAAGCCCTTTGGCATCGTTACTCTGTGGCCTCTAAATAGCAAGCTGGCAATTATGGAAAAACCAATATGAACTGATAGCACAGGCCTGATTGCACTACAGAGATAGGCTTAACGACTTCTGCAGTGCCTGAGCTTCTGTGTCCTCTGCAAATTTAATTTTCACTCTTTCTGAGAGGGTCAACTCCCCGATTTTGGAATCCAATGGAGGCACAATGGGTTATGTCGTGTGTCACGTAAGGCAGTGACTCGCTGGGTGCTGCTGGGATGGGGCCACTGGGAGTGGTCCTTGGTCACTGCGGCCGGTGTGGCCAGAGCTGCTGTGTGCCGGTGCCCAAGGTCTTCCTGTCAGACCTGCTCGAGCACCCCTCTGCCTGAGAACCCCTGGGGCCAAGCACCTCTGGGCCTGAGCACCCCTACAGCCGAGCATCTCTCTGCCTGAGCACCCCTGCACCTGAGCTCGCCTGTGCCTGAGCATCCCTGTGCCCGAGCACCCCTGCATCCCTGGCAAACAGCACTGAGCAGTGGCTGGGGTTCAACACCTCTGCCCGAGTAGCCCATTCATTTCTGTCTTCCCCTGACTCTGCCACTGATCCTCAATTTGCTGTCTGTCCTGTTTCCAGAGCTCTGCTAACATTTTTGTGCAGCTTATCATTACTCTCTTCTGTTGTTTTTCCTTATATCAGGAAACCATAAATATGTATTTTAGAGCCGTCAGTTTCTTCAAGCATGTGGAGCACTACCTCCTGAAAAAATCCCAGCAGCAGATTTTGAGCCAAAGGGAAGATTGCAAAAATAGTTTCTCCCTTATGGCACATTGAAAGTTTCTCTTTTAGGTGAAATTGCCCAACCCTGACAGATGTATCTGAAGTTTTAAAAAAATATGGGTCCCAATATTTCACTGAAACTGTCATCCTTGGTAGGTAAAGGAAAATACTCCTTTTAGTGTGCTCATTGATTTCCTTTGGATCTAAATTCAGACGAAGATCCATCGGTTTCCCTCCGCGGCTGCATTGGTGCGGGCAGCAGCCGCTGCATTCCTGTTTCCAGTGGTGCTGAGCCAGGCTCCTTCGACGGTCACGCTCCGCTCGGAGTTCCCGTGCTCAGCCAGAGGGGTTGCTGAGATCTCCGTCCCCTCGCTGGCTGCAGAGCCTGTACAGAGGTCTGGGCACTGGCTGCCTGCGTTGTGGTCCTGAGCACCCTGACAACACGGGGAAAGGCAGGTGCCGGCTCTTGACTGGAGACTGAATCATCTCCGTTTCTTCCCTACCTTCAGCCAAGGGCTGGCCGCTGCCACTCCCAGCCTCCCACCGCGTCCCTGGGGTCCCTGTAAAGCCCCGGTGGTGCTGGGGTGGGATGTGCACAGGCTCTCCTGCATTGCTGGTGCATGGGAGCCTGTCCTGGGGGACGAGGGCTGGCCCAGCACCCCCTGTGGCTGCTAAGCACAAACCGTGTGTGGTGATGGTGCCATTTGAGCAGCCTGGTCGAGTGGAAGAGGTACCTGCCCATGTCAGGGAGCTTGGAACCAGATGACCTTTAAAGAACCTTACGGCCCAAACCATTCTTTGATTTCATGATTGTTTCATCCCACTAAGTGGACAACGAGGGAGGTGAATCTTTGCGATCCCCCAAAAGAGGCTGTCCCTGCACGGCAGGGCGGCCGGGGCGGCAGAGTCATGACAATGACTCTGAGGAACAGTAACAGAACGATTTATTAGTTCTCCCTAATGGGGCTGTCCGGATAAAAGTGTTATTTTTTGTAGGCGATTATTTTATGGCGCGACTAAATTTTGAGAAAGAGGAAGAAAGAGTTATTAGAAAAGAGGAGAAGACAGAGGGAGAGAGAGAGAGTGAATAAGAGAGAGAAAGATAAAGAGGAAAGATTATCACCACCCGTGGACCCAGTGACGTCTCCCTGGATCAGTCCAAGTCTTCAGTTCTTCAGTGGTGGGTGCACCACGATCAATATTTTTCTGTCCCTTTACACCCTTGAGATATCTGGTGGCATTCCCAGTTTCCACAGGGAGTGGTGTTGATTTGCATGAGCTCCATGAGCTAGCAGTAGTGTGGTGCCTGCCATCCACCTCCCCCAGGGCGCAGTCAGCAGGAGCACTTCACTGAAGAAGAGTCCCACCTCTGCAGAACTTGTCTCCTCCTTTTGTTAAGGGCTGTCTGCGAGGAGCCAAAGGGGGGACAGAAACATTGGGGTCAGTCGACACCTCTTCCTTCCAGACAGGTCTTTGCAGACCTTATCACGTCACAAGGTTTGAGACACACCATAGCCGGGCTCTTACACGTGATTTTATGATTTTATGATTATGCAGCCCTCACAGGATTGACAGGTGCTGGATGTTTGCTGAGTGGAGTCGTGGGGTGCTCCTGCATCCCATCTCCTGGAACTGCCCAGAATTTGCTCCAGAGTCGGTCAGAGCCTCTGGCAGGGACCCTCCTTGCAGGGCAGCATCACCTCAGCAGTCCCTCTGGGGAGTTTCCTTCCCTGGGCTGTGCTGTGCACAGGCTGCAGCATGGGGCAACATGGTTGCTTGGGGCAACCAGTGGCTGGAGACGTGGCAGCTTTGGGGCCAGCAGCTCCCAGGGAAGCAGGTCCAGGCTGGGTGTCTCCTCCATCTGGAGCTCTCCATCCTGCCAGAGCCTGGCTCTTGTGCAGAGGTGTCTGGCTGGATCAGGAGCATCACCCCCAGTTCTGGAGCTCCTGTCCCTGCTGTCCCCTTTCTCGGGCTTCATTTCTCTGATCCGTGAGGAGGGATGGAGGCTGGAGAGGGGCAGAGTCTAGGAGCTGGGAAAGGATGGAGGCTGCAGCAGCACTGGGGGGATGCTGCAGGCAGGTGTGGGCAGAGCACAGCCCTGCCATGGCTCTGCTGGGTGCTGCCTTCCAGGACAAAGCCCCCTGGGATCCCCACCTCACCCACAAGCTCCCCATGCCGCTGGCTGGGCTGCGGGCTGAGCCCCCTCCCTGCGAAGGGGCATTGCTTGGGCTTCAGGCAAGATAACGTGGTGGATTAATTAGGTAGTTAAGTGTTAATGGCAATTGAGAAGAGATGTACTTTCTGGATGCCCCTCAGTTTGAATTTATTAAAACTCCTTTCTGTATGGCCTATTAATTTTTGATGACTTTAGATAAATTACACTCAGCCTGAAAGTAAAATTAAAATAAGTGCGTATAAATCATTTACTATTCTTGGCTTCTGCAAAACAAATTTCCATTTCAGCTCTTGTTGTCCATCCTTTATAACACATGTTCTGCTGGAGAACATCATCCGTTATTGTGATGGAAATGTTTGATCTCCTTGAGATTCCCTGGTTCTGTCTTTGAAGCGTCGAGGCTGCTGTGGACACGGCACATCTTCTGTCATTTTGTGAGCTCATGTAACCACGTCCGATGTGATTCACCCCTTGGCAGGCTGGACCCGCGCACTGAATGGGTGATTCTTTGGGGGGAGAGTTCGATGGTTTGTACCTGCTATTACTTGACTTGAAATTAAACTTCAGAACTGAAAACCCAGCTAATATTTTATGACTCACATGCACAAGTGATGTTCAGGCAAGTGTAGAGGCGACCCTAATAAATGCCTGTCTGGTTTCAGATCGTTTAATTTACTATATGTTTATGTAAGAGAGCTGTGACTAAGAAAAGGATTAGCCTCAGTTAATCCTGCAATGATTGTGCAATATTATTACTAGGATAATAAACGTCCATCTGGAGTAAATCATTGTTAGTTTACTTTTCATTTGATTTTGTAGACAATGCAGAAGTGGCACCGCGGAAGAAATGAGTTATTTTTCCAGTGCTTGATAAACCTACAAACTGTTTAAGTCTTGGAAATCTGCTTGTGATTAACCCCTCAGTTTCCTGCTGCGATGTGGCACTGATGATCTCCCTCTTGGATGGAGCGGTGTCCCCTGCTGTCGGTTCCTCCTGACCAAGCTGCCCGGGTGTTTGGTGGGCAGGAGGGAGGTTTGGCCCCAGCACCCTGTACCTGGGTCCAGGCTGGTGCATTCCCTGTTAGGAAATGTGGGTGTTGGTGCATTAAACAGCACAGCCTTTGCTTGGTAAAGGGAACCTGAGGAATAGTTTTATTACATTTTTATCACAGCAGTGTTAGAAATTGCAGCTGGTGGGTGTTCTGTGCCATCCTGTGAGGGTGGTCAGGAATGGGTCATTTCAGGGACTTCAGGCAATTGTGTGACAGGCTCTGTCAGTCAGGCTGTGCCTACACCGTCTGTCCCGTGGCTTGTTTGTTCACCGTTACTGGAGTAACTGGGCGCCTCCCTTTCTCGTGAATGCCCTCCTCGCTCCCCTCCCAGCATGGCAGAGCTGCTGCTCCTCTTCCCGGTGGCCAAGGAGCAGCGAGACCACACCGAAGAGGGGCTCAACCATGCAGAGGGGTTCAACCAGAGACAAATAGCTGCTTTGAACATCTCCTTGGGTGTCTTCCCCTCTGCTGCAATAACCCATCACACTTGCTAAGCTGATCCTAAAGGCAGGTGCAGAAGTTGTGCCAGACCTGGAGTTTGAATCAGCGACTTCGTGCACGCTCCTGCCATCAGCACAGGGAACTCCTTGCTTCCAGGGTGGATGGGGCTCCATTGGCACCCTGCTGCCTCTCTCCTGGGTGCTGCAGCATGACGCCTGCCTTTCCTACATGCCAGTGAACAGGCAGGACAGCTCACACCACTGGGATGGAACATTTTGATTTCTTTTCACTTGTTGGGTGGCTGGCACACCAGAGACTGCTGCCGTTCAGTGAGACCTGGACAGGCTGGAAAGTTGGGTAGAGAGGAACCTCATGAAGTTCAACAAGGGCAAGTGTAGAGACCTGCCCCTGGGGAGGAATAACCCCCTGCACTTGTACAGGGAACAGGTGACCTGCTGGGAAACAGCTGTGTGGAGAAAGACCTGGGAATGCTGGGGGACAAGTTGCTTGTGGGCCCTTGTGGCCAAGATGACAAAATGTCTCCTGGAGTGCATGAAGAAGAGTGTTACCAGCAGGTTGAGGGAGGGTCTTCTCCCCCTCTACTCTGCCCTAGTGAGGCCACATCTGGGCTATTTCCAGTTCTGGGCTCTCCAGTTCAAGAGGAACAAGGAGCTACTGGAGAAAGTCTGGAGAAAGTCCAGAGGTGGTTACGAAGATGCTGAGAGGCCTGGAACATTGCTGATGAGGAAAGGCTGAGAGCCCTGGAGCTGTTTAGCCTAGAGAAGAGAAGCCTGATCAGAACTGGGGATCTGATCAATGCTGATCAATATGAGGCCACTGTAGGATGGATAGAATTGCAGCCAGTGGGGTTTGGTTCAGTTAGCGAGCGCTTTAGCCCTTGCGGAATGCACTTGGATTAATCAAAACTGGTTGTTAATGCTGGCCAGATTTGTAAAAAATGGAGCTGGAGAGGAGCAGATGGAGGAGCCCATGGGGTCCCCTGCCTGTGGAAAACCAAACACCCTGCCTTCTGTGCTTCACCCGTGTGCTGGGGCAGCTGGAGCAGTTCCTGACGATGCCCCATTTAAAGCGCAGGGTCCCTGGGCATCCCTCGGCCTTTGCACGTGGGTGTCTCTGGCCGTGGATGGATCTGAGCTTCCCTGCCCCTGAAGCTCTCCTGTGACACAGCCCTGGGCAAGGTAAAGCTGTCTCCATCCCCAGGGCTTCCAGAGGGGGTTTCCAGGGGTGATCCAGCGGCTCTGAGCCGAGTGCAGAGCTCGGTGCTGATTTTGGCCATGCTGTCGGCGGGAGTGGATCCCATGGTGGGAGCAGCCGCAGTGTCGGCCCCTGCCGGGCTGTGCCGTGCTGGGGCTGTCTGAGCAGCGGCAGCTGGTGGGGCGGATGGTGCGGCTGGCTGCTCTCGAGCCATGAGCACTTTGACGTGGGGTCCCGCTTCTTTGCGGGAAGAGCCTGTTGCCAGGAGCCTCTGGTAGCGGTTGGGGTCATTCA